>VOMN01086822.1:0-12051 GCA_014899125.1 Orchestia grillus
TGGACGGTAGAAAGTTTAGGGCTTTCTTTTTAAGACTTTGATCCCTAACGTGCTCCATGTATGGTACACGCGATCATCTAACCTAACGTATCCTAGCCAGAGCAGTAAAATATATGAAGACAAATTTTTATGTTTGCATGAAATTTGTGTTCATTTCTCGTATATGCTAGTTCAGATTGGAAGGAAAATTGATGGGATGGATGACCAAATTTGTTGAAACGAAATCCATTTTTAAATTCACAACTGAGATAATTGTTGACATGAAGTTTTTACCTGTATGGAGAATTGCGGTCAGGGTGTTGAGAAACAGATCTGTATTTTTTTGGTAACGTCTCACGTAATTTGTGGACTCCTAAGAGTGGAATGAATGGCTGCACCTCGTTACATCGTGTCGACCGTGCTGCCCGTCTTGGGCAAATATCACTCGCAGGCGGGACGGTCGTCACACCAGAGGCTCAGCCCAGCCTCATTGTGGGCTGAGTGTTTGAGGCTGAGGTGAGGCTCAGCCCAGAATGACGCTGGGCTGAGGGTTTGAGGCTGAGGTGAGACTGAGCCCAGAATAACGCCCAGGTGTTTGAGGGGACGCGCCAGCCCGCCGATGGAGTTAGGACAGGACTACTTAGACTTAGCCGTTACCGTTACGCACGATGTCTATACGAGATTTTAATGGTGTTCAAGTCCTAATATCAGTCGTAGTTTTCGCTAGCATTGAACGAGGTAAACAGAAGGTTTGTTTAACCAGTATTCCTATGAAAGTATCAAAGTAAACATCCTAATTACAAAAAAATCACGACATTAGAGGTTCGGTAGGCAGGGATGGGTGGTGGTGTGCTTGATCGGTCCTCGCTCGAACTTCCATGTTTTAACCGGTTGCCAGTTTTCATTCACGTCATTGTCTCTTTTTCTATTTCCCTCTCTACAGGTGTTGGAAATGCTCAGATAATGTCAAAACATTAAGAAATAGAAAAATTTAGTATAGCAATTTTTTATTTTGTTCTTGCACCAATATTTTAATAGAGTGATGCATATGATGGCGATTTTCCTTGTCTCGTTCATACTTCATCTGTATTATTCAGTGGACTCTTAAATACGACTTTTCTTGCAGATTTCTGCTATAGTGGTTTTAGCGAGGACACTTGAAATTGCTGATGTAAAGCTGTTTAAAAAAATCGCCAGGAACTGTTTAAAGTCCTATATTTCCCGCTTTTTCTAGGAAGAAAAATGGCTTCCTCCTTCGCCAGATTTGAGCCTTTTGGAATTTGGTTTGTGTGCGTACGTATTGGATATGATTTTCACTTTTCCATATGAAAATAGTGAGAAACTTGAAGCCAGAATGTGTCGTTATTCTTTAAAGTATTATTCTTGACTCACGTACGTCATTTTCTGTTTCTTGCAAGTTGTATCGAATGATTGATCGATAGACACAAGTTGTGTAATTGTATTTCCTCACGTTCAGCGAAATTACTGTACTGCATCATGCCTTCTATGTGAGGTGTTAAGAGGAACGAGAAACCTCGCACCCGCTTCCTGTGAACTCCCTGTATTTCGTGAATGAAGTGATATTCTGGTGATGCTCTCCAGTTATTCCTGTTAGTCGTCCCATTTTTCACTCGGTCGCGAAATGCTTGCTTTAATATTTGGTCGCCCCCAGCCATCACCGCTCGTAAACCGCGAGCATAACGAGTCTCTTATTTCTCAGCCATGTTGCGTGGGTGTGTTGTTTGTGTCGTGTGCACTACGTATGCTGGCATTATTAGTTGTTGCATGGGGTGTGTTGTTTGTGTCGTGTGCACTGCCGTGTGTTGGCATTATTAGTTGTTGCATGGGGTGTGTTGTTTGTGTCGTGTGCACTGCCGTGTGCTAGCGATATTTGTCGTGTTGCTTGTGGTGTGTTGTTTGTTCTATGTTTGTGTCGTGACCTCGTGAGCTGTGTTACACGCCTTGTGTTGTTTGTGCTATGTACAGACCTTGTAAGCTGCGTTACACGCCTTGTGTTGTTTGCGTTACAACATTTTCTGCCTTGAGCAGAGGAATCGCTGCTGCTTCTGCACGTCCGGGCGTCCCCCTCTGAAAGCTAAGCTTCTTTTTCGAGTCTTGTATTCGCTACTGAAGAGTTTTCCGTACCGCCCGAGCTCGATTCCTAGCTCAAGAGTTTAATTATGCATGGCTATATTTTAAAGCGCGTTTTCATTGTGTATTGATGGCGAGGGAACTTAATCCTTGTTTTGCACTAGGTTATTCTCCCGCTGTTGTTAATAGCGCGCAATGCAGGATGATATTCTGTTGCTTTAACTCCTTGCGTGGCGACCGCCTGCATAATGCATTACTCTAATCGTTTGGCATGGGCGCGCCCGCTCATCATATCGAATAACACTCGCATCACAGGTCGACGAAACCCCCGTGCTTCGCTGTTAAATATCTCGTGTCGAGGCCGTAATGAAGCTGTCTTTTTTGTCAGTTTATGCAGCCACTTTGTTTGAGCTCTGCAGCCACTGAGATCAGGGCTTCATTATAGGAATTGAGGCCAGTCATTGTACGGAGCAATGGGTCAATTGTAAAAACTGAATTCATTTGAATTTGGCTAGTGGTTTCATTATATATGTACGGATCAAGATCAGATGGAGTAATAATGTTTTGATTGTTACGTTTAACCTATGAACTAAGCTGGCGAAATCCCGTAGACTTGTTTTTCTCGATATCAGGGATCCGATACCACAGGGGCTCCCTCGATATCGGGGGTCCGATACCACAGGAGCTCCCTTGATATCAGGGGTCCGATACCACAGGAGCTCCCTCGATATCAGGGGTCCGATACCACACGGGCTCGGTACCAGGGGTCATGAAAGTGTGCTTTCCTGACTAAGTCGAACGCGCGTGCGATTCTGTTTCTCTGAATTGAACTTCACCACAGATTTCCAGTGACGCTTTGACGGCGCTTAAGACGGTATTATGAGGCTTCGAAAGCGGGAGCACTGAGAATCTTCTCGTTATGAATCTTCTTTTTTTTGAATCACCAAGAGAAGTGTGCGGGCAGAATTTGACTTTACCCCCGATCATCGTATTTAATTAGCTCCCCAGCTTCTGGCGCGCATTTACTTCTGTTTTTTTTAAGTGTTTAGAAAGTTGCTTTCTTATTGGCGACAACCGAGTCCAAGCTCCGAGTGATGTCTTCATTGAAATGTTCCGACGAGCTCGAGAACGCGCGATATGACTCAATTGAGTCCATCCCAGAGTAACTGCCTATTGAGCTTTGTGTGGAAATAATTATTGTCTTGAGAAATGTACTTTTCAGCCTAGTTGTCAGAGAATTTTTTGAATATTTTTTGTAGATGTACACCATCTCGGCCAAATTCTGGGTGGGGTGTATGTTGTGTGGGCTTCCAATATAATTGTAAGGCTAGCTTAGCTGAATTTTAATGTTTTCTAGTATATTTTGCAAATATCAGGTTAAAAAATATCGCGTCATCCTTTTGAAAGTTGCGTAAAGACTCAGTTTGTTTAAAAGTTAATCGCCAACATTCGGTGTTTATCAAAAAGGAGAAACTTGTAGATGAGTTTCGTTTCAGTATCGCCTAAAATCGCATCTACCCTCTTGTAATTTTCTGTGTTCGCTAGCTGGAAGATGTTTGAATCGCGACGTTGACTGATCAGCTGTGAACTAGCACGCTGCCACGGCGTGCACTGCATCGTTCCTCAGGTGAGACGGTGGTTGAGACTCCGAAAATTCCACATTGTCCAGGAACACACGCGTGCTTGTAAAGTTCACTTGGTCAAGTACGTCGTCATGACTCGGGGACCCTCGTCAACTGCTCGCCTTGGCTCAGCTGCACGCGCTCACACTCGCTCGCGATTGTCGTCTTTGGAACTTAGCATGGCGCGACCGAGTCACTTCGCTCGCATATTCCATTCCTCGCATTCTTCTTCATCGGAAAAACGTCGAGTCAAATTGTACGAGATGGATTCGCGGAACTCGGGGAGATCTTGTTAGAACCTCACAATGGTGTGGCCAAGTCTTGGTCGTACGCATGTGTTCCATTCTTTGCGTTCTTCATGAAGAAAGAGTTAGGTCAAATTGTACGAGATGGATTTCAGGAACTCGGTGAGATCTTAAGGATTTCAAACTATGCTTCGGTCTCTCATATATTACCTGATAACATGCCAGGTCGGGAACGTGCGTAATGGTGTTTTCTTTGTGAATTTTTAAAGTGGAAGTTAGTCTTCACCTTGAACGCATGTGTAAATTAGGAACTTCTGCTGTGACTTGTATTCGCTCAGCGCTGGGGCTGTGCGTGCTCTCGCTCCTGCTCTTCGGGTCATGTTAAACGCCAAACCAACTATGATAACCATCATTCGACGGGAATATTTGTTGACACTTGGTGTAGTTTGACTAGTCCAAATGCTATTGGAAGTGAAATGAGCCTTCAGTGAGTACGATGTTCATGCATGGATACAAGTGCACATCGCACATATATGGTACGAGAGCTGGTAAAGAATGTTCTATTTATCTTGTGATCCTGATGACTAGTTGTAGCAATGGGAAACCCGCTTTTGTTTCAGCTGTGAAGGATGCTCTCCGTAGTAAGATGCTTGTGCGCAGGAATATGTGTGTGCTTTGTACTGATTATTCTACTTCAAATTTCTCTCCAACAAATGAAGCTCACCGAGCTGAACACGCCGATGCGCCATTTTCGTATACGACAGAAACGTGTCTGAAGTTTTTGTACTTCCGATAGATATTCTGCTGGAAACAATTTATTTTATAATATTTAACTGTACATTTCGAGAGGTTTAGCCTGGCCTACCACCTACCTACCGAGGTACACCTGCAAGGGAGTGTGGGATAGCATTGTCTACACAACCAAGGAACTGGCTAATCAGCGTGTTCGGCTCGCGGGGCCTCGCATTGTCTTCGCAATTTGAACTTATGAACGACTTCAATTTCTAGAAAGTTCAAATGCCAATCATACATAGTTATACATGATTTTGGTCAAATTGATTTATGTAAAACCAATCGCGATTTTTGATGACCTAATAATATCAATTTTGAACTCGCTTGTTGGAGTACTTGTCGGACACGATGAACAGTGAATCGTAGCATAAGTTATTTCTCTAACCATCCTCAAGTCCATTCGTTTGTTTTTTCGGGGGGAAGGGGGGCATTGGGTAGCATATAAGCAATAGGGTTAGGTTCGTCTGTCCTATTTAATGGGGTGTGGCGTCCCAAGGGGATATCTCAGCTATAGCTAGGCCATCGGGATTTCCATCTTTCGTGTCGTGCCCACTTTGATTTTTTCCATTTTCATGCTTTCTTCAATGATTATTTTTCATCTTTTCTTCCTCTTTTTTCATAACTTGCTATTTCCATACGCAAGAAATCTTGTATGGGAACACGTTTGGGCATAGATTCCGCGTTTTCTAGTGATATTAAATAGTCCCTTATTTTTGCTCTTTTGAGATCACATTCCATGTGGCTAGGGAACTTTAAACTAACTAAAGAAAAAATTTGTTCCTAGCATATCGTTTGGCTGTGTACGATACCTTAACATGTGCATGGATAATTTTATGATGACCGCTTTGTAACGTGAAAAGCTTCGAAGCTTGGCTACTGGTATTTTGAATGGCGACGCGTCCAAGTTACCCTGGCCTACGTCAGCACTAGTGGAGGTTGTGATGTTGGTGGCAGTGATGTTGGTAACTTTGTATTGCCTGCTATGTTTTGACTCGCGCTTCTATATTAGGCGAGTGTTGCCCTCTATGTACCGAGTCTCATTTCTCCATAAATTGGCCAAGTATTGCCTTCTATGTAACGAGTCTCATTTCTCCATATATTGGCCAAGTGTTGCCTTCTATGTAACGAGTCTCACCTCTGTATTGGTATAGTCGAAATGATTTTTGCAGTTGTAGCTGTGTTTATGTGAGTAGAAGCGTGTTGAATTGTTTTCATCTTACAATAGAAGAATTGAATTCCTATTGTGACAATTGCATGTGGTGCAGCCCTTTTATTTCGTCTCCTTTTATGGAACACATATTTTTCCCCGTGCCAGCTGCAGTTGATGTCACTGTCAGGCTTACCACATTGACGGGGGCAGTGCTATGTTTGCCGTGTTGCCAGCCGCGGTTGACAGGCTGTGCCATGTTTGCCGTGTTGCCAGCTGCAGTTGACGTCAGTGGTAGGCTTACCTTGTGCCAACTCTCCTAAGCTATGACCCATGGCTGCTTAAAACTTAGTGTTGTTCTGGGGCCTATGTGCACACACTGCGTTCAACACGCAGTGTGTGCACTCCCGTTTCGTGTCAGTCTGTTGGTCTGAAGCTGGGAATCCCCGCACGCCAGGAATCGTACTCCAGTGGGCCCGACCATTCTTCTCACTGAGGAGACAAGCGAGCTTTTCGTCCTCGCGTTCAATATAACATTTCTGACCGAAGTCCAGGGCGGTTGACTCTATTCTGAGTCTAGTGACGGATAGTAGACTCGTACGTAGTGCAAATTTCAATTGCTGAATGCTCAAATACTAAACTTCGAATTGTATCATTATCGAATTATTTCCTCCTCTCGGAAATACTCATGTCATGATCTCGTATCGCAATGATGAAATCAATATTAACATTTTTTGTAAGCCGCTCATTTTACGTGGTGGGAATGAACGATGGGCACTCAAATTACTAGCGATGCATCGGAGAAAAATGTTCAACCTTTCTGATCATATGATGTGCCACGATCACTGATCAGGCAACGAATGTGTCACGCAGTATTCCTACGTCGGGAGCGTCAAATTATATTTATCAGGAAATACATTAGTTATTTTAAGTGAGATGCGTTGTGCTTGTGTATCAACTCACTTCATTGTAGCACAAGCAAACTTCAGAATTGCGAAATTAACTTTTTCCTCGTCATTCGCTATAGAAGCCTAAACTTTTCAGCAAGCGACTCGATCGAATATGAGTCCGCATTTCGAGATGTAATTGCGGCTGTGAATCAATGAGGCGTTACTCTGCGGTTGCCTTCCTTCGATTCCGCCAGGCTTTCGGAGAAGAATATTCTCACCGTCTCCAGGAAACTGCAGCGATCCTTTACTTTCTAGCTTCTTTGTCTCAGCCAATATGACCGTGAAGTGTCAGGGCGTTATCTCGCCTCATTCTCTAGCACTGTTGTGTATCAGGTATTAAACGGCAGTTAATTTCTTGAGTCGTCCTTAATCTTATAATAATAATAACTGCTAAACTCTTTGTGGCGATCAAGTTTCTCCATCTCAAGGCTATGAACATCAAATATTTATTTTATGGTGTTACAGTGATGATCTTTAACAAAATTTTATTAGTCATTTGAAGGCTGGAATGCTCGAAGGCAGTTGCAGTGGTTCTCCAGCATGGGCTGCAGATGGGAGTTGACCTCACTATTGGGATTCCTGCCCCTCGATTCTGATCATTGGACAGCTTTTGCCGACTTCTCATCTCTTCCGCGCTAAAACTCAGAGCTTGACAGTAAGTTTATTCTTCACGAGACGATTTTTAGTGCTAGAGTCAAGGTCGCCCTTATCCAGAGCCCAATCTCGCTTAGGCCAATCGAGAGTTCAATCACAATCATTCGGAGAACTCATTAATCGACTTACGATTTTCGTAATTAGCTGTTCCACAAAAGCTCCGTAGCACTTATTCTATTATCTTGTTCTAGCAAAATTTCCCTTGCCAAACTTTGAACTTGGCTAAACATGCCTGCTGTGACAATTACTGGAAAAGCGGCTGTGTCGCACAGATTCTGTTATATCACATCATTGTTGACGGCAGCTTCCTGTTGATCACTTCCCTTGTGTCTGTCGGGCTCATTGCAGTCCTGGTTACAGAGCGCGTTTGGTACGACGCCGATACCTGTGTGGGCTGTGAAGTTTGGCTGTTCTCGGAGTAAGGCACCTTCTCGCGCGAACTTCTTATGCATAAGCTTCATTGATGCGCTAATTGTGCGACTGTACTGAGATTGTACTCCAAACCCTCCCACTGAACCCCCATGCCTCCCACTTTAGGATTGTACCCCATGCCTCCCACTTTAGGACTGTACCCCATGCCTCCCACTTTAGGACTGTACCCCATGCCTCCCACTGTAGGACTGTACCCCATGCCTCCCACTGCAGGACTGCACCCCATGCCTCCCACTGCAGGACTGTACCCCAAACTAGGGAGTGGCTGTGCCGTCAACTATACGCCAAAAGATCGAGGGCAGGGCGCGTCCGCGTGGGGCTGTCGACCGTCAGGCCGCCGTTCCAGCGCGAGGTGCCACCAATGAGCAGCTTCGAAAGCTCTTCGTATTTTAAAGCGAACTCTTTTTTGTATTGTAAAGCGGGCTTTTTTTTACTGCTGCAGTTTGGGAGCGTTTATTACTGCTGCGTGGCCCACTGATAGCTTTTGACCTGCGAGATAAATTCCATTGTAAATGAAGCCCGAATAGTCTCACTACGTGGAGGAGCTCCGGAATATGTCAGAAATGCGCGGTCCACCTTCGGAAATTGAGCCGTTGAGTGAGCGGCGGTGCTCTCAGTGATGCTTCGTGTCCAATTGGGGCTGAGGTATTGCAGGCGAAATGGGAGCTTGGCCTTCATAACTGAGGAGCTTTTTAAATGTGGGGTCAGTCTATTTGAGTCGGAAACCTTTTGGCGGGCAAGTAAATGCCAGTTTATGGGATGCTCTCAATACCAGTTTATGGGATGCTCTCAATGAGCGCCAAATTGGCCTCAATCCCTCCTAATTTCCGAATTTTTATCAGTTGACTGGAGGTGCTCTCGTGCTTGGAAATTCGTGTGCAAGTGAAGGGATACGAAACTCATTTTAAAGCTAGTTTTCCCTTCGAAGGTGAAAGAATGGCTTTCTCCATTTTTTGTAATGGAGTGATAGTTCGTTGGTCATTGGACTCGTAGTTGGTGCTAGGGTTCACAGACGAGAGGGTAATTTCATCATGAGGTTCTCAATTTGTTTAAAGTCAAATATTTTAAAAATTGTTTCCATAAGAGCCACTTTACTTACACGAGGTCGCCGACCCTTCGTCTAGACTACACTGTCTAACAAAGTTTCATTTTTTTTGGCTTGTTCTTGGACGGAAACCGTAATTTTCCATTTCTTTGTAATCAAACAAAATAGCATGAGTCATTCTGATGCTAGAACTTTTATTTTGTGGTCTGCCATTGAATTTTCAAAAGTTTCCTCCCTTGACTATGACACTAGTGATAAATATAATTTAAGTATCATACTAAAGCAAAGTTTCGGAGGAATAATGACTATTTTCTGTCATTTTGCAATACAGGGTGTCAGTAAATATCGCTCAATTACCAGGAACTCGCATTCATATTTTATAGCGATACGAACGACGTCAGAGGCGAACTCGAAGTTCAGTGGGAGAAGAGTGTCGGTGCTGACGTTCAGGAGGCAGAATTAGGCGACGTAGTGGTGAAAATATTTCAGAACTTATCTGCCAAAATATGTTTCATCAGCGAACTTTCAATGATGTCATCGCCTACATCGGTGTCCCCACTAGGGTCGTAGGATAGGTAGCCTAACTAGCCTAACTTTAGGCTAGTTAGGTTTGTCTTTCGTATGCTATTTCGTCTCCAAGGGGCACTATTATGTCACCTCAGCTGTACATAGGCCTTGAAGACTTCAAGCTTTGGCGCTCACGGTGACTCTTTCTATTTTCATACTTTCGTTGCTGATTATTCTTTATCTTTTCTTTCTCTTCTTCCTTAAATTGCTGTTTCCATGCGCAGGGAATCCTGTGTGGGAACACACATGAGTATAAATTCCATGTTTTCTACAGTCCATGCTAAATGGTACCTTCTTCTCTTTACTCTATTTGAATCACATTTCATGTGGAAAGACGGCTTTGAACAAACTAATAATCTAATTTGCTTTGGTGTGATATGAACGTCATTTCTGATTCGCTTTATGGATATCGCTTTTCGTGGGATATCGCTTTTCGAAATTCTCCATTCATTGGGACGTTGTAGCTGAATGTATTTCAGTAGCTCATTTTATTTACACAACACTAATTTTCGGTGCAACAAAACTGGCCCTTGCGGTGGTTCACTAACAAGAACTGTCCTCTGTGCCTCAAATCAATCTGAGGAAATTGCAGTAAAGTTCACAGCTGACTGCCATCACTCACTTTCCTTGATGACGAAGATCAGTAAAATCATTGTTATATTTATTGCCATGCTAAGATCGTACGCGTCATCGTTGTGCGGTTGGACGCTGTTTTAGTAGAGGTCTTTTACAGTGGAGGCTGTAGTAGCCACATCTCCTAACGTCTTGGTCCAGCGTGCATATATGTACGCATTCCGCCCAACACTGGCCGTGCTTACTGCGTCAGTTAACTCTCAATAATCCAGTATTTTCGTCTGAAGATCATTAAAAAAATTTAAAATGAGATTCATGACCTTCGAAGTAGAAGTTTTAATGAAGCTTAACCATTAAGGAACTCTGGTTAGGAATTGCTTGTCTCGACATCGTGCTGAAACATTTGCAACGTTTATAATCTAGAATCATTACAAGAGATATCGCGCACTTCACAAATCTGGGTCAAAATGGATTAAAGGCCATGTCCGACGGTGCCGAGATGGCGGCCGCTGCCTGCCTGGTCACGGAAGCCTCGTGGGGGCAGCACGCTCCTTACCTGGTGGGCGAGCTCTTCATGTCGCGGTGCTGTGTGAGGGACGGTCCCATGTCGCCCCTGGGACGTTTTATCCGTGCGTCAAGTGCCTTCAGGGGCCGTGTACTGACCTGGTCCGGTCGGGTGAACTGTAGTGAGTGTGCTGCTCTCGTATGCGGAGACTGATAAATGTGCTTTTTGAGGCAGAGAAGGCTAGTGAATGTGCTGCTGTTGGACATGGAAACTTTAGTGATCGTATTGCTGCTCTACGGGGAGACTAGCAATTGTACTGCTGGTGCTCACGAAGTTTTAGATGTGTTACTGCTGAACTCGAAGTTTAAAAAAGTACAGCTGATGTATTTAAGTTCAATAAATATACAGCTGTTGCATTTGAAGCTGAATAATGTACTGCTGTTGCATTTGAAGTTGAATAATGCACTGCTATTAATAAATGTACTGCTGCTGTATCCGACAACTAATAAATGCACTGCTACACTTCTGCAAAACTGAAGAATATACTGTTCGTCTTCACGAAACAGACGTCCAAGCTGTACTTCAGCGCGAAAGACTTCGTCATCATGAGCATCAGTTAATACTGCCATTGTATGTCTGTGTACTCGCTAGTCGTCTGTGCGCGAACACTTCTGACTCGTTCACGCGGTGCCACAGCCCTCGGACCATGCGTGTCTGACGCGTGCATCACTGAGGCCCTGCAGTGGAAACGAGAGGTACTGGTCCAATTCCAGGGAACTTGAGAAATTTTATAGATTCCAGCTCAGTTGACATACAGCACACCGTTAGGTTTTCAATGCCTTATAACTCCTGACGCGAGAGGGATGTGAGAAATGGGAGGTTGAAACTTTCCTCTCCGAGGGTAGTATTCCGTAGTTTTGCGATTATCCGTCCGGGATCGAAACCTTATACCAATTGCACCGTACACGGTGGAACACCGCGCCTTTTCACCCTGGAGATGAATTGGTCTGCGCTGTACTGGACACTACTGGGCTGGACTCTGCTGGACTGGACACTGCTGGGCTGGACACTGCTGGACTGGACACTGCTGGACTGCTCTTGTCCACGGAAGGGGCTTGGAGCATTCCCCTGTGGTGGGGGTGGGAGTGCTGCCCTTTTTTGCATTATGCGCCGAGCTTCGCTTGCCTAGTGATGCCTGGTGCCTCGGCTAGTGCGTCACTTGACACAACGTCTGGCTCGTCGCTTGACACAAGCTCCAGCTCGTCACTTGACACAAGCTCCAGCACGTCACTTTGCAAATTGCCTAGCACACCGCCTGACACACTACCCAGCTCACCACCCAGCACACCACCCAGCACACCACCCAGCCCGCCACCCAGCTCACCACCCAGCACGCCACTCAGCACACCACCCAGCCCGCCACTCAGCACACCACCCAGCCTACAGCCC
>VOMN01086825.1:0-11678 GCA_014899125.1 Orchestia grillus
CTGTTGGTGTTTTAATTGAGGAGGGATGTTCAAGATGCTGTGAATCACAGAATGTCGAAAAAAGGAAGTTCATGTAGCAGTGACTTAATCATAAACAATATATATTTTGCACAGCTTTCCACGTATTTCTTTTACTATAAGGATAAAATTGTCAATTCCCATATCTATGCACATATATATACATATATATCATATCTTAAAACCCTGACGCGTTGGAGGAAAACTAATAGCATATTTGGACTCATGGCATCAACATCAACTAAACATCGTTCAAAACACCATGCTACAAGAATTGTGTCTTCTAGTGATATAAACAATGACCAAACACGTCCTGGCTAACATAGAACGCCTGAAATTAGGATAATTCAAGAACGTATACGATGAACTAACAACAATTAGTGAGGACCAAAATGAGAGCCTGTTCCGAAAAACGCAGTCATAAGCAATCTAAGTCGTTCATGCAGTATGGAAATTGTTAATAGCATAACATTGAGTTGAGCTTTTGATGCCAGAAAAGATTTCTCGAGGCCCCACTCAGCAGGTTTTTCAAAACATAGACGCAGGCTTTTCTAAAAGCGAACAGAGCTTCAACTAGAGAAAAAAATGGTCTTCGACAAAGGCATTTCTAACTAAACACGAAAATTTGCCTCTAGAAGTGTCATTAAGAAGCAAGAAGAACGTAACACCCCATAGATCTAAATTTTAAAGGGTGTTTGTAGGCATATAGCCCGCAACACAGCACACACAAAAATGAAGCTTAATTTTTTCAAGGAGAGAAAAAGGTGATGTGAGAAAAGAAAAGGAACAGAGGTGAAGCCACTCGATTAAGAGTTCGGTTGCGCGTGCGTCGGTTTCCCCTACGAAAGATGCGGAAAATGGGAAACGAAATATACTGCTACTTACTTCCTAGATACTCACTACAAGTAGCTGGGAAGGATACTACGAAGGGCCACTTTAGTTCTGCAGTATGTGTCGACTAGGGAGGCAGATACTTACAGCTTACCCTTCTAGAGCACCTCAGAAATACAAATCCCTTTATAAGTGCAAGTGGTCATGATGAGTAGAACAGCAATCTCATTCAGTGATCCCTTTGCTTAAAAGATTATTATGGAGCAATTTGTAATTCAAGGAAAAAACAGGTGCGAAAAAATGCAGTATCACAAGGAAAGACGGATTTGAGAGCGTAGGAAATTCTACATAAAAATTTACGATGTTCACTTTGGCACGCTGAGCCAATGACGGTAATGGCGAGCTTACGATCACCAATATACATTAAAGATTTGGGGCCTAGAGAGCTGAGTTTCACTAGGGTTACTGCACGGTTCCAGCAAACTTCGATCTAAATAAAATAGCGCTGCAATTAGCGCTCCATTAATTATTACTTATGAGGCACTGAGAGGCCCCATCTGGATATAATATTAAAATCTGTGCTAATAACTCTTAGGTAGTGACTTTTGATTTCAATTGAGTAGAAGTAAAACGAATTACCTAGAAACGCCAAACTTCATTTTACAAAGTATCACACAAGCCACAAACGTTCTTTTCAGAACGGTCTAAACTCTAAAGCGATCGTTAAGACCGAAACATTTTGCTTAGGCGCTGACGCAGGCTTAATTAAGACAGATAATGATGACGAATTTCATGGAGGATACCATTCTATTCCATTACCAAAAACATCTCATATAACATTTGATGATCAGACAGAATTCTAACCGGACCGAGTTCGAATGATAAAGTTTACCATCTCTAAATCAGGAGAGCCGCGCAAAGTTCTTCACTCCATTAGAGTTCCATTTGAGCAGCCGGTCCGTGTTCCGTTCGAAAAACTCGCCTCGCGAGGAATACTACTCACACTGTTAAACAGATCGTCTCAAGCGCTAACAAAGCTCTAGCCTATGATTATTAAATAAATAAATTTAAATGAAATAAAAAAATAATGGTGGGATTTCGCTAGAAATTCATTGCTACTGAAGTGCATAAACTAAAATGCAATAACGTGAAAAAAATGAAGCGATGGTTGAGTCATTTCTTAATTCGTATCATGGATCGAAAAAAAAATTTAATACTGCGCAATGAGCTCCATCGTCATAAAATGTTCCGAGTAAATAAATATAGACAATTTAAAAGGCCCTATTCAAAGAGTCGAAGTGATCATCCGACGACATTTAGTAGCAACTGGTCTTCTTAAACCAAATAAATTATTTTTTGAAATTTAAACGGTATCCAATATTGTTGCTTTCAATTACTATGCAATCATCCTAAATTCAATATTAAATCAAACATTCACTATTAAATCAAACATTCACTATTCGTGAAAGGATACAATCGAGGCTTTTGGGTTCCTATGGTCTAATCGGTGTGGCTTGTAAGCGTCAATGACTTTAGTTTAATTATGCTTGAGATTCGAATTCATTCAGTACCAATCCTTAGAAGGGAATGACTATTTTGATAATATTCTATGGTCAGGTGAGACAAAAATTGACCTGCTCGGCATTAAATACAATAGGACTGTACGGCGACAACCGAATACTTCCGCGCAGCGACGAAACACCTGCCCACAGTGAAGCATCGTGGTGGAGGCATCATATTATGGGGTTGTTTTTCCTCTACAGGCCCAAGACGACTCCATGTCATCATACGAACCTCGATTCGACCAATTACTACGAAATTTTGTCAAACGTTTGGTGCCTTCTGTTCATATGCTTGGGTTGAAAAGAACTAAACGGGTGTTTCAACAAGATAACCACCCAACTCACAAGTCGAAACACACTTCAGAGTGGCTCCGTTGTAGAGGGTCAGGAGTTTAGACTGGCCTTCACAATAGCCACATCTTAATCCGATTGAAAATGCTTGGAAACAATTGAGAAGATTCAAGTTGGAATGAGGAAGCCATCAAATCTGGCTGGGTTAGAACAATTTTGCCTTAACAGATGGGAAAAAATACCTCTGGACCCTCATCTCTTCATAGAAGCATCGCCGGCAAGTGGTTGTAGCTAATAAGGGTTAGGCAACCAAGTATTAATATAGTTGAATATTAGATCACACGAACTTATTGGCTACACTGTTTTCCTATTTTCGTTGTTGTTTGAACATTTTCAATCAAATTATTCTTTACTAAACATTACTTGATGTGTTTGATCTTGCTCTTTCTTATGTAGAACTCACAATTCTCCAAAATTTTCCGAAATATGTTTAATAGCGAAAAATGTACATTATATGTTATGTTACGAATTCTTATTTGACCTACTTTAGAATCAATAGTCTATATAATATTTCAGGTCAACCATGACGAGACTGAAATTCTACTGCATTACTATGAGCTGATGCTCATCGTTACTGTCAAGCTGCCATACTCAACATCGTAATTTGTAGGAGTATTCTATGAAGACGCTGTCATATATGATAACATTGAGAAAGCAATCCTGACAGAATTTACATTCGTTTAGGCACTAAAATCTTTAAGAAGGTAAACTTTAAACAGTCTCTACAAAGTCGCTGTGAAGCTTAACGAAGCACAACAAAACTGAAGGAAACGCGATACGAACACAAAATAGAAAAAAATTGATATTCAAAATTTGACTTGGGCCATCCTGGTTGCTAAATAAGGAGCAGCATGGAGATAATTCACCACCAACTTGCTTTCATAGTATCAGGAATTTAATTCAGTTGTCTTGACTAAGACTTTACCAGCTGCTCGGTAACCGCTCTGAAAACGGTAAAAACTTTGGCTGCATTAAACTCTGCAATCAGTCTGACAAAAACGCTGGGAAATACATTCACGTTTCAGTTGATATCTACTGCACTACAGAAACCATCAAAGCCTAAGGGTCTGACCTAAACTTCGTTCAAGATAATGAGATCATTTACACTCGCTCCAAAGATAGTTTTTGCAGTACTTTAAGAAACACCTCCATCGTCGGCCGAAATTGCGCTCATTGCAGTAATGGAAGCGAGAAACAGAAGGTGATACCTCCTAACAGAAGACACCACTCCAGTTTTTCAGTTCGTTTCTGAGCCTCAGACGCGCACTTTTTCTCCGGCCTATCCGAACTCTACATGAAAACTTAGCTGAAACTATTCAGGTTCCTAGATTTGTAAAGGGCTTGCAGTTGATATCAAGCAAGAATAATGAGTACATTCAGCGATAAGGCATCTGAGAAATGAAAAGTTATCAATAAGGTACATATGATCTAGCACAACATCTCACCCCCTAAAATCCATCATGAAATAATCACCAAATGTCACGACTCCTCTTTTCGAATTTTAATAGTTTTTTGCGGCTTATATTTTTCAGGCCAACGCTCACCACAACAACGGTCAAACAATAGGCTGATAGTACGCACGCTTCAGGAACCACTCTGAAACAACAGCGACAAAATGTACAACTGGAAACGACTTCACGGACTGATGTAGCTGGGGTAAGTCATTACGAAACCTCAAGAACTAGTTCAGAGAAATTCAAAAGCCTTTGCAGGGTTAGGCGTAATGTAATCCTGAGTGTTGTTTGCCTATGAGTACAAAAAACTCAAACTTCGTTGGCTTTGGCAAGGTCTTCAATTCACTACATTTAGAACGTGCTCGTTTCACATGCTGACCCAAGCATAACCGTCAATTCCAAACTTCGACAATGCAACTCTGCAACGACAGCGGTTTATTTTCATTTGTAAACCCTCCGAAAACGTCAAATTGAAACCATGCTAAATTAACAAGCAAAGCAAAGATAGGTGTAAACAACAAATTCATAGAAAATATTTGAAAGTTCATGAGGGAAAAACAAAGTAATGAAGAAGTCAAATTGCTTATCGATGCTAAATGTAAAAGCCCTCCCTTCACGTGCTCGAGATCAACAAACTTATAAAAAATTCGTTATTCATTGCCGAATCGGTGAGCAACTCACTACAAGGGCGGAAATGATTCGCTCGAGCCTCGAAAAATCTTCAGGGGTGCCAAGTGAGAGGAAATGTTCAGTCTAAGTTAATGAATATGCAAGAAAAGTTAATGAGGTGCGGTTGCTGCATCTGCCAGCGCCAATTAATTAAGCAAGCAGAGTCGGGGGCATGGAAATCAAGCTAATTAAAGTCGCCTCACACGAAAATTGAGTCCCAAATTTCCAGCCTGACTGAGACAGCTTTAGTACGCGTGAAGAAAAGATTGAAACGGGTTATCTCAAATGATTTTACAGATATCAGATTTCAAGGTTAGATAACACCCACAAATTCATAATTTTTTCATCTCGAATACAATGGAGTAATAATGCGAGTTAGCCAGTTTTTAAACGACAGAAAAGAATATTCAACTAATTTACATGTCTCGCTCATTTGCTTCAAATCAAAAACTGGAACGTGTTCACGGAAAATCAGCTCAAATGTATAAAGCAAAAATCCCAAAGACGAAAATGAAATGACAAATAAATCAGCTAATGTAGTGCAGTGGTTGTGATCGCTTGACCCGGGAAGCTCGCATACTATAAGACCTATAAATAAAGGGCAGGTCGATGGGACATCACATAAAAGGACTATTCATAGATATGTACCTCAGCTGTTGCTCAGGAGTAAGGTATGCGAACACTGAAAAAAGTGTGCCTAAAGTGCAAAATAAGGGAGCAGTTCAGGACCTAGTCACAGCATACCTAGGAAAATTGCGTTTTAGATGTGAGTCAACTGAGCTGAGCTTTTACCTTGAATAAATTCATGACGATACCGTAAGCTGGACATGTCCGTAGATACATTGAAAATAGTAAAATAAGTTCACTTCTTTAGTTCGATCAATCCTACTCAAAAAAATATTACGACGTATGTGCATAAGCAGTATTTTCAAAATGACAGAAATGAGTCAGAACAAACAGTACCGTAACTTATAAAATATGAAATAAAGTAGTAGGAATATGAATTGTCCCTTACATAAGGCAGAATAAATAAGGTAAAACACAAAATGAAGCTCGGCAGTTCCCATACACTTCCGGAAGAGACTAGGAGGACATGAAGGTAGCGTTGCTCTGGCATACGAAGAGGGGTCACGTCAAATACTTCATGCCACGCAACGCTTATTTGTTAAGGACACTTGAGATAAAGTAGCTGCTTTTCCAGGCAATTTTTCAGGGTTTCGAGCGGTGCCGTCACAACAAGCCCAGGCTTGACCAAACAAGCGTTAGTCTTCAGCAGCGGGAGGTAGGACAAGCTGACTGAGCTTCAAAGGAACCAGAGGATCCAAGAAAATAGAGGTGAACTCACAAAATCTTAAACTGGGTGTGCACCCCCATGGCGAATGAGTGGCGTGACGCTGAATAAAGCTCATTTCAGGATTGTGTGAACAGTTTTGGTAGGTGCATCTCTTCTTGATCTCTCGTCGTTTTGAAGAAAAACAGGCAGTGAAGTATTGGACTATCAGGCTTTCATCAAAATACTGTTAACAAGACTCCAGAACTCGCAGCGCACTATTCTCTGTATGTCTTTCGCGACTCATCGTATCATAAGCCTTAATTCGATGATTGCAAGGCAATTCTTTTGTTACGAAATGACAGAACACGAGGAGAGTTCACATGCAATATAAGCATAACAGTTACAGAGCAATAGAAGAACGTAGAGGGTAATCATCGTTATACGAGAGAACCACGAGATGGTGGGGCTGCTCAAGTGCTGACGCAAATCCTCAGGTTTCACGTAATTTGGAATTTAGCTGGTGCGAATCTCGCTATTTTTCTTTTTTATTATAAATTCTACTTGACAAACGTAACGTTTCAACCCGTTTGGCAAATGAACTTGGTGAGAGACAATTTTTACCGATTCGAGCTGGATTCTTATAATTGGACGAGATTTTAAAATATGTATGATAACCAAAATCTGTTGCAGCATTAACAGTGATTCGCTAGAGCAAGGCAGAAACCTAATCCTCGGTGAAATGTACGATGAAACCCATATAATACTCATCATTATAATCAAGGATAGAGTTTTATAATTGCAAATGAATTTATGCACAGAGTTAAACTGTGGGAATATATCGCAACCAAAGCAGCACAGCTTGTTTACTCAAAGCCCAAAATGTTCTTTAGGCGACTACAAAGTGTATGGGTGAAGAAAACTGATATTTATTGAAGACAAGAGGCAGGCTGGTAACTGAACCTTCATTGAACGACAGCCACAGTAACAGGTGATGAAGAGAAGAAATAGTAACCCAAAAAACCAGGGAGGCAACTTCACTACAGTCACAGTGCTTTCAAATATGAAGAGCAGCTGAAATTGCAACACGTTGCAATTTGAAGTACGCTATGCTTTTTAGGTGTAATGACTTTAACTACATACTATGCTAAGCCTGTGAGACACCTACGTAAAATCATTATTCCTTTTGATAAAATCACTCGTGAATATGAAACTTGTCCAGGCACTAACCCCATTTGAAGAATATTCAAACGATATTCAAAAAACCCTCGACATTTCGAAAAAAGGGTTGGTCGATTCGACTCGGCATTCGAACAGCGGCGGCGGTGGCGGTGCTGTGCTAGTTTCCCACTTTACGCGATTCCTAAAATCGGCGTAACTTGTGTTGTTGGAATTAAAGCATAACTCAGCGCCCGAAGCTAATGGCACGCATCCCCTCCGGATTTATACACCCGAGACAATGAGCTCACTCGCACGCTGGCACAAATGTGACGATACGGAATATGCGAGCTGTGGTTTTAATTAAAAATTCAAGAGGAGTCGGACGCCTATAAAATGCAGCTGCGGCAGAGAGTAAGCAGCTCCAATCAAGGAACGCCAAATCGTCGTTGCGCCATCGCCCATTGCGCTTCATGAAACTGAACAGCGAGGGCGTACTTGTAAAAGGGTCCTGATGTGGTGACTTCGAAGGGAAGAGCAAGAAAAAAAGATAGAAAAGCCTATGAGCGCTGTGATAGCGTGGAGCCACGTTTAATAATTAGAACAGGAGCACTCAAAAACGACGACGTCGTCGCACAACAATCATGTTTCGGAGATTTAATCTTGGTGATCACAGGCACGCGTGATGAAACTGAACATGAACGTGCGCCAGAAACGCAAGTGAGTCCATTAAAGCACACCGAGGGGGGGGGGGCTAGTCATGAAGGGCAGAAGCGTGCGAGTGTACGATAGAAGAAAGTGATAGAGAAAAGGATCGATAATTGCGTTCCTATATCACGACAATAACGTTTTGTGCATGACAACCATTTTCAAGAGCTTTATCTTAGGGCCATAAGGTACCAATGAAGAAATAATATTGAGTTGCGCACTTAGAACAAGCTGAAAAAATTTTACGTAAAATGTGGTAACTATACTTTAAAAATAAGCAAATTTTCCAATTTATAAGTCCTTTTACAGAGTATGTAGACATTTACACCGGATGGGAGCCTGATGAAGACAGGGTGGGCAGTGAGCTCTGCAGCTCTCCTAGTGAGTAGCTGGCATAGCAACTTGCGTTGTGAACGTAATGAAACTTTGAAATAAGCACAATGATACAGTGAAATAAGCACAATAAAATAGTGAAATACGCGTAATAAAAGAGTGAAATAAGCATAACGTATCAGTAAAGTAGGCCTAATGCAGCAGCAGAGAACGCATAATGGAACAGTGGAGTAGGCACAATACAACAGAAAAGAAGGCGCAATGAAACCGATGAGTGAGTATAATGTAACAGTAAAGTAAGCATAAAGAAACAATGGAGCAGGCCTAATGAAACAAAAGGGTAAGCATAATGCTACAGTAAAGTAAGCATACATAAACAATGGAGTACGTATAATGCTACAGTGGGGTAGGTCCAATGAAACAATAGGATAAGCATAATGCTATATTAAAGGAGCCATAAGGTGAAAGCAAAATGTGCATAATGTAGCAGCAAAGTAGGCATAATGAAACATTGGGCTAAGTATAATGATATGACAAAATGACCCAACAGGCATAAACTAGAGAGAACGTAATGAAGCCGTGAAGTGAGCAAACGCAGCAGTGCTCTCTCGTCCTCTCTCGCAACAGTTAAAAAATATGGGCAAAAACTACACGTCTTGAGAAATAAATGGAAAATTAAAACCGGAAGGAACGACCTACAAATTTGAAGAATCACTGTTAAAGGAAAGTAAGGTATCCGAATTCCGTGCACTACTGACAAGACGTGCGGTGAGAGCAGTAATCAACAGAAGACGCTGCCCACCCATTATTCGCCCGCAAACCAAGAAGTTAAGTTCAAATGCTGAGGAAGCCTTCACGCATATCTTTGTAGCAAAACATGGCTACCTCTCTCGAGAATGTCGATATTTTTTGGCGGTTGAAACTCGACCGAGGAAAAGCTGAGAGCATTTTGTTGAGCCTTACACGAGTTTGAATGAAAGAGATGCACCACGCAAGCCCCGTAATACCTCGGGCGTGGGGAGACAGAGGCAAAAGGACGCTAGGTACACGTGGCTCATTAGGCAGCGCGGCTCTCGCTTCGAGGGATCACAGTTTGCACTCTTTGATGTGGAGCGCGCGAGTCGAATGCAGCAGCTGCCAGTGGCCGCTACCGCAATAGGAGCACATGAAAAATGCGCTGTTCTCTTCAATACCTGATTGCTACAATCGACTCCCCGAAAAAGATGAACAGCGGTTCAAAAACCAGAGTATCGTTAAATTGAGAATTTTTCGACGGTCCTTACTTGTTCGTGTACCTTATGATTTCGGATATCTTCCTTATGTGTTGTCCCATAACATTTGTAACACGGAAATTTTCCTCTCCTCCAACACATCCGTCAACATGATCCGACGGTGACAACAGACGGATCATTTTCGAGCTTGAAACGAATGTAGTAAGGAATAACTTTTTGTTTCCTTGTGCAATATTTTTTCCTCACGTTCAAATTAGAGATACCCCGGGCTAAATGGGCGTACAAAAACATTTACGCAAGCTTGAAAATTTCAAATTAAATATTTCGAATTACTGCATATATCTTCTGTACGACTGCAATTATTGCGACCAGTGATCATCGGTTATCTGCAAGTAAACTCATTTATTAAATACTAAAAATATAAATTAAGAACAGAAAACAATAGGGACTGGAAAGGATTTCAACCAAATGACTAATCGGACATTTATTCCTCGTACAAATAAAAGTTCCGAGATGAAACGCAAGACCCACATACTTGAGCGCTAAACTAGCAAGAATTGCTCGCAGCTAAGGCCGGAAATAAGCGGCTCAGGCTCCGTGAGGAACGCCTCTCTTCTTGGAGACGTCGCCCACGCTGAAATTCGATTAGCACCAAGCCTGTCGATAACATCGAGGATGATCGTTGAGCACTCACAGTGAAATACTGGGTGTTCGGGAAAAAAAAATATAAAATTTCACACTTACCAGAAAATGGCAAGGTTAACACTTTTGCCGCTATGAAATTTTTTGGGAAAAATGTATTTTTGAGAAATTAGCTGTTTAATGTTTGAAAGTAGCAAAATTGAAAACAAAATTGCCCGAGAATAATTGATTTATACATTTACTTTCCAGAGGTTTTTCGAAATTTTCACCACCCACATCGTTGCACTCGTGACATGTTCGACTTAACGACTGTCGGAAACATTCTAGGTCCAGGTTTGTAACGGTTTGGAAAACGCTCTTGATAAAGCCGTGGCTGCCTGTCTGGCATTACCATTAGCAGCACCATCACCAAGGTGCATGTCTGACATTTCTGCGTTTCTTAGGTGGTCCAAGTTGCCAGCGTCGCGTCACAATAGAGAATGAACAGCAACAAGTAGGTAGCCATAAAATTACTGTGCGGCGTGATCTGGAACAATCTAGAACTTACTGGTCTAAATGTTTTTATCAAATATTTTAATAAGCAAACTTCTTTTCGAAAAGTTTCATAGAGGCAAAAGTGTTTAATTTGGCACTCTCTAGCAGGTGTGAAATTTGCACCTCTTTTTCCCAAACACCCTGTATTAGTGTAGCAGTGAAAATTATAATAAACTGATAAAAACTTCATCCCTTGCACTCAGCGTCAAAATATGAAACAAAAAGATTCCCTCCAAATGACGATCTAGAAAACCTTACGAAAACTGTTCCATCTATAAGACATGAATATAACTTTTTACGTGTCGCGATAAAAAGCGATATTTTATAAAAGTTACTTCCGAGCAAATAAATTCTCCAGGGAGAGAGCAGAATTCGAGCAGCTCGAGTTTAAAAGGCAACAAAAGCCACAACGAAGTCCAACTATAGTTGGGAGCATTGGTGCCTAAAATCTCACCACACGAGCGCTGAGCCAGACAAAAGGAGAAGGAAAAGAGATCGCAGTCCTAGAGTGACACCCCTGCGGAGGCGCGAGAGGACAGTTTAGGGGCAGTTTGCCGAGAACAAAGTCAACTGACGGAACTTTTTTCCTGGTTCCAGCAGCTCGAGGTTTTTCCTTTTGCTAATGGAGACGGATGCCAGTAGCTTCGTGCTCTAAAAAGTAGTGCTTATTTTTGAGCAGCCTCGGCAGTGGCTCATGGCACTGGGGCACAATTACAACGGACAGCTTTCCCGCGCCTCAATCATGAAGCACAAATGGAGGGCACAGCGACTCGTGCCCCAAACAACTAATGGAAACAGACGAACGAGAGGAGGTCATGACGCACGCGACGCTAAAAGTTACGTGTGGTAAATTTTTGTTCAAGCATATGGAAAAAACCAGTGCCTTTTTAATAACTGGAATTAATAGGCTCACTAC
>VOMN01086828.1:0-10521 GCA_014899125.1 Orchestia grillus
TGCCCATAGACTGCGCTAGAATTTCTAATTATTTCCAGCCTTGTACGCAAGCTTTGGCGTCAAGGTCAAGAGTTCATTAAATAACCCGAGTACTGAAGCCTTCTATGAAGTTAAACTTCAGATCAGTTATAAAATATTCCCACTTATTTATATCACTTGTTGGTATAAAGCAAAAATCACTCGGCCCCCAGCTCTCGAATTAATGAAGAGGAATTCGAAGTTCAATCGAGCGACGCGCGCACGGGGTAGCCGAAAGAGAGATCAGAACATCCTGTGCTGATGTTCCTGTTCAGATGAAAGCCATGAGGTAAGTAGGGCAACAAAAAATGGAGTGAACTAATTATCAGAGACTCATCGAATCCACAATGACTAAGAAACACCAATTGTATGAATGAAAAAGGCGAGATTGAATACCAACAAAAAAACACAGAGGAAGAGGAATATTGTTGAAAAATCACTAACTCCTGCAACGATGTGTTTCTAATAAAAATTATAAGCAATTGAGAAGTTTTTATTACCCACGAAATATTCTTTCACTGAACATAACCCTTCCATCTCAGAAATACCTTACCTAGCGAGGGTATTTTCCGAAGAGATGAACTCTTAGGGCCGACTCATCACCAGGTACACTCCATAACCCTCAAGGTAGATGGTAGGGAACGACTCCATGCCAGTCAATTTGAACACACTTCACTCTCTAAAATTGACGATCAATTTTATATTATATCAAAAAACCATCCATTCCAGCTAAATTTCATGAGTCCAGTTACCTGCAAGTGAACATTGCACATAATTTTACTCCGCCGAGACGTGAAGAGTAAATAAATTTTAGGGTTTATTAGGAATTTTATTGCAAAAAGATAGAGATTTGAAGCTAAAAAACGCTGTCAATTGGTGCACTCCGTTCAGTGCTTCAGGTTAAGGTAAAGTAAAAGCATCATGTAGAACCCACGTTCAGCTACATAGTAAAAAATGAGGTATCTTTACTTACAGCCCATAGTCAACCTTCACGAGATCACTTTGCCGTACAGTCATGTGATGGCACAAAACCGTGAGGTGTGGCAATATCTAGGTAGGGGGATTGTACCGAAAACCGTGAGGCGTGGCATTGTCTCGGTAGGGGGATTGTACCGAAAACCGTGAGGCGTGGCATTATCTAGGTAGGGGGATTGTACCGAAGACCGTGAGGTGTGGCATTATCTAGGTAGGGGAATTGTACCCAAGTGTGGGAACACAAACGATAGAATTTCTGTATAAAGTTTGCAGGAAAATATAACCAGCAATTACGTTGCGAAATTGCTATTTATCAATATATTTAACTTTCTGTGTGAATTCGCTTAAATGAATTGTTCAATGAAACCAGTGAGCAAGAGTCGGGGTTTTCTAATGTTTCAGAGGGGACTGACACGTTCCTTAGTACATCGTCTATGCCAACGTTCCAGAATTGCTTCCGTACTCCATCCCTTTCATTCTCAGTTTCCCACGACACTTTCAAATATTATATAGGGTGTTTTAAAACTAATTGCATAAACTTTGACAGTAGGTATACAACCCATAAGAACTTTTTCATGGATGAGGAAAAACCCAAACATTCGTTTTTGAAATTTCGAAGCGTAATGGTTTTAAGTCTTTAGGAAAAAATTTTGTTCTCTATATCACGTCGTGCATAGTTTTATCGTGTCTGGGAATCGCTTCAGCGTAGGTACCAAACCTGCATTGACACTTTGAACACCTAATGTAATTCCAATTCCGTATTGAAATTCATGTAAATAAATGAAGTTCAATCACGTAAACTTTGGAGACTGCCGCACCATAGTTAGATGGACCCTACTCAACGTAGAGATTAAATATCTCGAATAAGATTAGATTAGTTTATTAAGGCCTAAAACTCCATACCTATACCTGAAAAGTGACCCAAAGAGCGAATAGGAGGAAACAATTAGTATGGACTTTAGAGAACATTGGATCTATGAACAGGTGTGCTCCCACACAAGATTCCCTGCGCATAGAAACAGCAAGTTTAAACGGAAAAGGAAGAAAAGATAAAGAATAATCAAAGAAGAAGGCACGGAACGGGAAAGGAGCAGAGTGGGCATGAAAGAGAGAAGTCCCAAACGCCGGCTAAAGCTAAAGTAACAAAGATAACGGTGTTCCTCTTGAGGCGCCAGTCCTCATAGCAGAGCATAGCTAACCTAACCCTATTGCCTATGGCCTATCTTATGCCCCCTGAGGCGTTTGATATGTTAAAAAACGATTTATGTTTGGATTTTGCCTATTCATGAAAAACTCCTTTTGCGTTTTAACATCTACTATCACAGTTGTACCATTATTTTTCGAACACTGTGTACAACACTGTAATGCTGCACTCTGGACCATTCCACAGGTTCTCGTTCAGTTGAGTCAAAAGTCCTACCGAAAGTCGAGGAAAGCTAATGTTAGTGGATCACTATGCGCAGTAAAACTTTTGTGGTCAACCTCAACATTCTTGAAGAACATTTTTTTAAATAAAATTTTCACGTACTTCTCGTACACGGACAAGAATGTATTTCGCAATGCAAAAAGCAAAAATAATAAAGATGAAAGGCACTTATTTACTCACTTCTGGTAAATAAAAAGAAAACTCAATGGTGTAGTTTTGACTGTAACGTCCACAATCACAGAGTGGCACGCACTAAAAACAAAAGATGTTCAAGCATCAAGCAGACGTAGCATCACATTATGTTTCAAACATTTCCCCTCTTGTCTCACATTTACCTATACAGTTAGCAAACAAGGAAAACGGTGGCAAATGAATCTTGAAAAAAAAAAAGCTTTAAACGAAGCCAATGAAACAAAATTTTGACGTGTACCGGTCCCCTGTATGTATCATAAAGACATTAACGTTAAAGAGCCGCCATTCTGAACAACCTAACCGGGACAATGGTTAATTGTGGAAAGATATACAAATAGCATGAACTCTATTGTCAAGGGCTCCTACTCGAACAGTCCAAGAGATGAATTGAATGTATTTTGGTGGACTTTTTGTACAGTTTTCGATAGTCTCTGATATTCAACGTTGAATTTATGTTAGCCTATGTCACTATGTGGAATACGCATGAAACAAGTCATACTCGTCCTAGCTCATTCCTCTTGCCTAGAAATGATAGATTTACCTTCTTTTCAATGTACGCTTAATTTACTCCTTTGTAAAGATGTTATTGAAACTAAATTAGCATGACATAACGAATGAGCAAGCGACCACTAACTTATGAACAATTTCATCTCATAAGCTAACATGCGCGAAGTATTTCACTTGTACTTTGACACATTTTAATTCACATAGTAAAAACAATATTTTCCTCCCTGATCGGCGAATTAAACTCCGCACATTTCACACGGCTATTATCGTAGACAAGATCAATCTAGAAAACACTTTTTAATGCATTTTTTGGAATGAATTAAAACGAAACAGGGATAGCAGGATAATAAAAGCAGCGAAGCTCGCTCGACAGGCATATAGCAGCAACCCCTCGTGCTGGTCCTGTCATTAATGAATTAAGTTAAGAAACAAGTCCGTAGGACTAGCATCTAAGCCTACCTCGATATCCACGGCTAATGAGGGTATCAAGTGCTAATTAAGCGTCCAGGTGAGGCAGCCTTCATTAATGACCGCCCCTCACCTCGCGTCAAGTTCCCCATCGCCATCGTAGCACGAGAGATAATGCCGCTCGTGCCAGACTCGGGCGCTCGTTGCGCTTCCATTGAAATGCGTAATGGCGTCAGCGCAAATATAAAATTTCGATTGCATCCTACGGAAAATATCTGATTAATTACGTAGCCGGACTCACTGGAGTGTCAGCGCTGAAGAATGAGCTGTTGTAAATTGCTGCTTTGTGTGTTTTCTAATCGGCTTATCAAGGCTTACGCGGGGCCAGCTCAGATGGCATTGAATGAAATGTAAAACAATGTCATGTTGAGCGAGATTCACGATGAGCTGCTAGACCCATGTTAGCAAGCCAATGCTGGACTGACGTCACGTCACCCAATGCTGGACTGACGTCACGTCACCCAATGCTGGACTGACGTCAATTCACCCAATGCTGGAATGACATCAATTCACCCAATGCGTAGATAGACTTTCAATTTTAATTTTAAAAATTATCAAGAATAGGTGCGTGTTCATTAGCGGGAACCTACAAACAGAAGTCGTTTTTGAAGGAGCAATGCATAATTAGAAGGCAACTCAGAATTTCTGAAACTCTCGCAAATTTTACAGAGAACTATGCCGGTTAACATGACGCTGTTTTTTCGGAGTGCCCCTTATTACGCCCTACAGAAATTCAGGCGACATTAACGTCTATCTTCCATCCAGAGTTTGCATTCCGTTCACAGGGACGAGTCGAAATCGTTGCTTTGCGCGCCAGCAGCTCAATAGCCCGAATGTCGTACTGCACCGCGAGCAAAACGCAACTTTCCGGGTTTTAGGAGCGCAGCCAGAGAGTTGTACTGTCGTAATGCAGGTGTTTGAAATACACAGCAACCAACAAAATTGTATTCATAACTTGAGACCCGTTTGGGCTCTGATTTAGGCATGTCGTGCAGCTGCTTCAGAGTTGTTCAGATTTGGTGAAACATTATGAGTGCTCTCCGGTCGTTGATCATCGATAAGACAACAGACAACGTTGAGAACATTTCTGCTGAATAGTGTCGCATTTCTCAAAGCCGCTCATGTTTTTTTTAGTATATTAATTAAAAAGTTCCCCCCCTCCACCCTCTGTAAGCCCGCCAATAGGCTCAAGCCTTCCCAGTTCATTTGAGCCTCGCGGCAACATCCTGCGCTGGTCACGAGTGCCAGTCGCCGCACTTCTGTCAGCTCCGAGCTGCTAGCGTGCGGAGGAGGACAGCCCAATCCCGGAGTGGAGAGGAACGAAATCAGCAGAAATTCTAGCGTGACAAGTTTGTACCACACGTTTTAATGGCAATATTTTATCGTGCTTATTACGGCTGCGACCACTCGTTATCGTACGGTAATTTTTATAACTTGATATTAGAATTTAGGGACACTTTTGCGGGTTCGTTGCTTCCTAGACGCCAACAAATCAGGACCCGGATTCGCTAAAAATGAATCGAATGTGTAAAATTACTTCTAGCTTATTGGCAGTAGTCAAAAGCACGGATATCGGAAGTATAATTCAGCATCAATTTCTCTGATTTTTCTTCAGATGGAGCCCAGATAAGAGGGTCGAGAAAAATTCGCGTACAAAACTGTTGAACTGGCATCAAAACGGTGGTAGTTTTTAGTTAATTCTTGTCTCTGAAATTTTTTTAATAACTTTTCTAACAAAATAATGCACTAAACACACTTACATTTTATCTTTGAGCATTGAATTCGTATGGATAAAACATAATACGAAAGAGCATACAATTTAATGAACGCACATTAGGAACGGATTGGACCATCGTCGATGAAGTCAAACCACGAGAAAAGAAGTCGGAAGTACCGGTGACGACATCCCAGGTTGTTGGGGCGCGGCTACCGTCTGTGCCACTCATGGGGCCGAATGGAAATAAATGGCGACCGCTGCTTCTTTTGAAGGCTTAGCCACTCGCTGTCATCGGTCTTCCTTGGCTCCAATGGAGAGGAAAAAAACGCCTTTTCTCTTTAGAGACTCGGTTGAGTCGAGACGACGCTTCCCTCGCGCAAGAATACCAAAGGAGGACCCAGCCTTTCTAAGCCAGTGGAATCACTTCAGTGGCAGCGAATTACCGATGCAAAGCCGATGCACTACCGCTGACACTGCTCAAACATTTTGTAGCTCGCAATCAGATGAAAGAGTAACACCCATCAAACGCATACGTCACCAGAATATGCGTGGGATGTCAGGACACACACAAGAAGAGAAATTCAAAACATCCAGGACCTTCTATGCACAGTCAAAATGGAAACAGAGTTATACGTGAACGAAAGAAATGTGCATGTACCCAGAACATTAAGGAAAATATGACTAGACTAGTAGACGCACCCCGCCAAAAATGGCGAGACAAATGATGTTAATTTCTTGAGATGCCCTCTTATTTACGGTAAATGTGACATAAAATATTGTTATTTGCAGTATCAGCGATACAGAATGCCTTCTCTGACAGTCTCGCTGATTAGTTAGAAATACGGAGCCGGGAATTTCCTCTTATCTAAATCCTTACGAGTAACAAAACGACACATGGACCAAGCAAGCAACGCTAAGCTATTATTTTATGGGGGTATTTAAATTGATTCTATTGATGGATCCGCTTCAGGAATGCGATCTGCATGAAAATTATGAATTCCGAGTCATCCACTTATGAAATTGAAATGAACGCTTGAATAAATGGAAGAAACGCTTCAAAATAAAAAATCGAAAACCAAAAAGCGTCCAAGGAAATTTATTTTAACGATTTGACGTCGGAGAACTGAGAGATTGAAATACCGTAAATATTGAACTTTATATTTTGGCATTCCTTGTGAGTTAACTTTCGAAAAACTTCGCGAGTAATAAGTTTATACATCGCAGAAATTCGATGATAAAAAAGCCAAAATTTGCATGCGTCAGGAGATGTCAAGCAATGGATAGACGGAAAAGTAGTTGGATGAGACAATTCGCTCAATTAGTTAAATTAGGGAACGGAAACGAAAAACATCCCGATTAAGGATCGGAGGACGTTTTAATCAAGTCAATATGATCCAAGAGTTATTATAATTGCGAGCAAAAATGCAGAGTTTATTAATTTATACTTTCCTCCGGAGTGGGACATACATGATACACGCGATCATCTAACCTAACCTAATGTAACCAAAGCACTATCATGTATAAAAACAATTTTTCGAGTTTTTTTCAAATTTGTGTTCACCAATCGAATAAGCTTGTTTGATTAGAAAGAAAATTAATAGAGTAACCAAATTTGTGACACCAAAATCCTTCATTTTTAAATTTACAGTAGAGATATTTGTCGGAATGTAATTTTACCTGTGTGGAGAATCGGAGTCAACGTGTTAAAACGAGTTATACAATCTGAACCGTGCCAAATTTACGAATCAGCCTCACTGACTACACCTGCGTTTCTCTAGCTTTTTACCCTCGCGTAATCCTTGCATCTAAAAACAAAATAGGCTAGATGATGTCTACATCACAAAATTAGAATAAACAAGGATAGATTGTGAGAGTTTAGTTATTTTACGTGCATGAAATAAATATAACATCAAAAGCCCATGAGCTTACCTCACTTGCTCTTGCGGAGAGGGACCTTCCACCCAAGCCCGGTAGTGAAGTGCTGCTGAAGAGCTGACGAATCTGATGGATCTATTTGTGCCCGCACTACACTGAAACGATTAACGGAAAAAGTACACTTAATTCAACATGTTGACAAAAATACACAGGAATAAGAATAGAAGCGTTCTCTAAACTGGGTGCGAAATCTTGCTCGAACTTCTCAGGAACCTAAAAAATTCTTCTTCTTCTTCGATACAGAAGTTCGCTGATTACACTAAGGCTGGGAGAATACTATAGGAAAATGCTAGAAAGGGATAAGAGAATAAATTCGTAACCCTACAATTTGGGCCAATCTTCACGTACACTGATTTTTTATTCAATAAAATATACAATTTCATTCAAAAATATACAACTTCAATGCCGAAAATTGCTCTCGCTTAGTATACATTCATTAGGTATGAACAATATAACTTCTGATAAATGTAGATATTTTAAATACCGATTATGTAGCAATACAGATAAAGCATGGCTCACTTAAAGTACAAAAACGGACTGCAATTGCGTTAACGGAAACTCATGTAGCAGGATCGAAATTAAAATACAGAACAATTGCAAATTTTGTCTCAACAAAGGATTTGAAGTAGAATAAATTTGAATAAAATATCAGGGAAGCTGCTGTGATATTTTTATAGAATGGGTATCCTAAATTCAGTTTCGTACCCCGAGATCAGGTAAAATCATGGCAAATACGAAATTCTCACTGGAATTTTTTTTCCAAAGTTCCAGTCAAATTCTGGTCAACGCTATTCCTTATTTTTCCCGGCGCCCCATCCTTCATCAGCCGAACCTGTCGCTCTTGATCCCTCGTCTGACAAGAATAATCACAGGAGATGAGCTTCTGGGTACACTGTGATTTTCGTGCAGCTGGCAGCAAATATTTTCTAAGTTTTGCGCCTAGAATTGCACGTATGTATTCGGATATTGTTTTGGAATCTCACTCGACTATGTTTTCGGTTTCAGACTCGAGAAGTTATTCGAGCTTGTAAGTGAATTTGAAGTCAATTTGCACTACGAAGAATACCAGGGGAACAAAATATTCTGAAGCGTCGAGTATCTGCCCCCGCCTAAGTGCACCGTATAACATCTGCTCTGGTTTCCAAAAACGGTAATTCGAGAGTATCTCTCAGAACCAAGAGCAAACCATATTTTTATAAACTACCAGAACTAAACGTCTGGCGTACTTTGGAGGAATGTGAATGTTACGAAAACAATCATATTTAATTATTTATTGGATTACTTTTTGCATTGATCGTTGACAACACAAGAGTTACAAGCAATCTAAACAAATATTTGCCTAAAGTTCGAGTAAACTCTGAAAAAGGTCTTCCAACGACGAAAGAAAAAGTGTTGAAGCTCGCAGTTCCCTCTCCTGTTCGTCCCATAAATTTTCGATAAGGTTTAAATCAGGAGACTGTGGAGGCCATTCGATATGAGAAATAATCCCTCGTGATCCCTGAACAGATCTTGCACTACATAAGACTGGTGAGTGTGAGCGTTGTCCTCCTGAAAAATACCGGAGCAATCTGGAAAATAAATCTCCGTAGACAGTTGTACTTGATCACCAAGGATGTTCAAATAATATTTAGATTTCATTTTCTTACTGCACAAGGTTGCCGACTGCACAAGGTTGAAACACCCCAAATCATTACATTGCCTCCAGAAGCCTGTACTGTCGGAATGATGTATGAAGGTTCTAAAGCTTCATTCGCTTTCTGTTTCACTCTAACTTTTTAATCTTTCTAGAACAAGGTGAACCTCGATTCATCCGACCGTAAGACGTGTTTCTATTTCTCTACAGGCCAGTCTTTCCGGTTTTTCGCAGAATGAAGCAGTTTCGTTACATTATCTGTACTCACGAATCGTTTTCAGGTGGCGGTGCAACTCCCGTAACCCATTTCCTTCAGTTCTCGGGGCATGGTGGCAGCAAGGATGTTCTCAGGACCGTCATCGGACCTGCTAGTCAGATGCTGAACACTTCTCGCCCGTTTGCTTTCATTAATCATTTCAGAGAACGCTTGTCGTAAGTATTCATTATTTTCCTTCAATCTCTATTACCACTGAATGACTACACTGTATCATTTTTTCCCCTCTGAACAATTGTTCTTTGCACAGTCCTAAGGTCTATAGCCTTCATTTGAGATACTTCCCTGGCTTATTGGAATGTATTACAATGTCTAAAGCATGTAAAAAATATTTGTATAATATTCAAATGTCTTTGGACATGTTATTCTTCATTAAATTCATTTTACAGGTTGAAGCTTTTCAAATTTGGTTAATTATAGTCTTTCGAATACGAAAGTATCTCAGAAACATTTGAGGCATATGATGCTCAATGAGGTTCAAAATGAACGCTGCAGCCAGAGTGGATCGAAATGCTCCTCTGGCTTTCGGAGAAAAATGCTTGAAAGAAAAAACTTGCACAAGATAACTTGGAAAATTCAGATGTAGAAATTCAGCTTTGAAGATGAAGATAGAAAAGGATGTCCGGTTGAGTATGATGCTCCTTGTTGCATCACTCGAAGAGGGTTCTGCAGGATCATTGGTTAAATTGGCAGTGCAGCAACCAAATAACTGTTCATCGTCCTCTTCAACTTGTATAGGCTGCTTGACTTGGAAAATGGGGGCCTCATGAATTCATCCTCAAATCGCGTTTGAGATCGGCACTCTACATTCTTGTGATTTTCTCTTTCTTTTCTTGGATAGGTTTGAGAATGGTGGAGAAAACAGAATTTTTTGTTAAAATGCTAACGTCATAAAGAGTGGTAGAGTAATGTTGAAATGCCCTACCATAATCGGAAAGAACTTCATGCGAAGAGTGTTACCCTTCCTTTCTGGTAGCATTGTAAAAGAATATTCACTTTGAGTTGCTGCCAACTAATGCAACAATCAATGCTTAAGCCTGATACCCTTAATTAGAGCGTTTGAATGCGACATTTTAGAAAAAAATACCTATTGGTGAATCGAAAAGTACTGGTGTTGCATCAGGACGAAACTGTAAAATCTCCATCCTCATTATTCTTGCTATCTTGCTCCTTCAGACTAGTATTTGTTCCGTAGCTTACTGAATTATTTGGATGAATTGACTAGCCATGATGAAGCCAAAAATGACATTTCAGAGTTCTTCTCTTCAAAACTTTTAGTAGGAGAATAGAAAAACTTATAAGTATATGGAAGGATGTCCTAGAAAATCGTAGTACCTACAATTTGAAACAATTTGAAACAATTTATTACCACAAGT
>VOMN01086834.1:0-33291 GCA_014899125.1 Orchestia grillus
TTTGTATGTGACTGAGTTTGGAATAAACTATTTTTCTTTTTTTTCTTTCTTTCTTAATGGCACTATGTGTGAATTATGATTGCATGGCTAAAGAGTTTTCCACAACCGGGTACCAAGAAATAATTCTTATTATTTACAAGGATTTTTCCAATATATTTTAAAATCTACCCGGAATCGTCATTCACGTCATTGAATGCTTAGGCAGGATATCGCATGCCTAAGTCAGCAAGCGTAAGCAAATGGCCATTTGGGAATCATTCTTCAAGCGCATTTCAGGTGAGGAATGTTCAGGGTTGTGTCAAACACGGGACCTATTGAGGTGGTGCGGAGGAGAGCGACGCTAAATTATCATTTTCCTTACTTGAAGCGCGCAGGACCTTGAAAATATGACGTTAAAAATGGGTTGAATGAATCACAACGCGCTCCTGGCCATATTGCTGTAAAAAAATATGGATTAAAAGTAACCTCTGTGAAAATGCTAAAATGGTTGATCAATGTCAGTATGAATTGTCAACAATCATTTTCTGTTATTTTGAAGTCAAGATATTCAAAATGTTAATTTTTCACATTTATTTGCATTGGGCCATTCCATTCACAGGTAAATGTCACAGAGATTTCGTAGAAAGTAAATGTTATTTTGCGCTGCAGAAATGCTTATTGAGGGTCAATTAAAAGTAAGCTAGATTTTGACATTTTCATCGTATTACTAACTGAAGGAATCAGTTAGCCACAATCAGCAAGTGGAGACAAACTACGAACACAGTCTGCACAGGCAATCAATTTGAAAGGAAGTTCATAATTAGCTAGCGAAGGCGTAGGCTCGGACTTTGTTCAAACAAGGCGAAAGATGAACGTAGAGAGAGGAGGAAAGGGTTCGACAGCCCAATGATAAGAAATGTACAATCAACACCGAACTCCAATAAGAAAATTTTGTCTGAATATGTTAGCGAAAAGTGCATTAGGGGAGATGCGTACGTAGGAGTGCTAGCTGCAATCCTTTTAATGTGGGTTGTGGGACACATTCTAACATATTGTCTAGTCTATTGGAAAATATATCAATACAGTTTTCAACATAACGAATGATTAGAATTCAGTTCAATTTTAATCGCCTCGTAACCTACATCATGAGTCATGAAATCTAATTGGCAAAGTCTTTTTTCTGTCATGCATCCTATTTGCTACGGTATCTACATAGTACTATATTTTGTTGCAAGAGAAGCAGAATTTGAACTTCGCATGCATAACTCTGAATGTAGAAGTAAAGAATATTCAAGTTCGTACGCGTGAGTACTTTACGGTTGAGGTGCACGAGTTTTAGTGACCGTCGCATTTAACGATGATGTAAAATTTTCAATTGCACATTTCAAAGGTCTAGTGGTGAGCGTGATGGCCTCGCAGCTAAAAGGACTAGGGTTCGAGCCTCGGCTCAATGGGGCTTTTCACGCGACTGCGGAGTACTTCCCTTGGAAAAGGAAGTTTAAACCACACATTCCTTACATCCCCCACCACACCAGTAGTTGTAAGGCATTTAAAACCCAACGGTAAAACGAGTTGGAATGAATAAAGGTTCTTTTTTTCACTGAGTTTCTTAACGTAATTTCTCTTACACAAGTTCACCCCACAGAAATTCTTCACATATCTTTTACCCACGCCTTTATCTCTTCTGATGCCTTTTCTCATCGTTTTGTGGGCTCCGTGATGTGCTGGTAGCGTGACGACCTCTCAGCCGAGAGGATCAGGGTTCGAATCTCGGCTCAGGCGAGGCATTTCACGTAACTAAGGAGTACTTCCCTTAGAAAAGGAAGTTTAAACCACACATTCCTCACATCCCTTGCCCCACTAGTAGTTGTAAAGTATCGGAAACCTAACGGTAAAACATGTTGGGATTGATAAAGGTTCTTTTTTTACCAATTTATATGATGAAAAACAAGCAAAATGCAGATGGAACGTTTTCGTAATACATGACCAACACAAAAATGCGAAAAATACCATACATTTGAATATGAATGACTTTGCTCTAAATGACATTCAATTTTACATACGACACAAAACTAAAATTAATAGTGAATGCCGATGAAAAACTTTTGTTTAGGCGATGAGCTTTGAACACCAGGAACAAAAACACTATGGATTCAAAGAAACGCCCCAAAGAAATTTCTTGATGATAGTGCTAGAATTTCGCAGCAATTTTCTCCCTTGAATGACTCAATCGTTCGAATTAAGTTTTCAGATAGGAGTGAGAAAAATCTAAAAATGGAGAACACCTACACTTGCTCATATAGGGTGGCCAATATGGATAATATAATCAAGGTTTTGAACATAATATGAATGTTTCCTGCATAAAATATGAAACCTTATATTTCAGAATTGGAATTTAATTCGATCATAGTGCATACATCTGTATGTGCACACTTCCCATACTGTACAGGTAACTTATCTTATTTCAGTACCTAGGCTCGCACAAGTTAACAATGAAGTGACTGTCGGCGGAAGTTAGAGACAGTGAATACACTGTATCAGTTTTCAAGGTATCAGTTATCGCTTACTTGCTAATACCACCAGACAAGTTGAGCATTCATCGAACATTTGATTTAGTGTGACACAGTTTCTTGCATACCTCCCAAAAACGTTCAATATTTATAATTTTCTTGCAAAATGTTGGTAGCTCTGCAATGATCACAGCGCCACCTGGTGGGAGCATCCAAAAGTAGAGAGCAAAACAATGGCCGTGTGGGCATGAAGTTTTTCTAACTCAAACTCAACAAAGAGAAGATGTTATACAGTGTATATCTAATTTACCTTTGCCACAAAACCTAAGGTATTTACTCCATCCTAACTTTCTATGCTCATTATGAAGCTTACGAGTGTCATTTAGGTTTAGGTTAGCCAATCGAGTGGGATGTGTTTATAGTGGTGTTACACATGCTCCTGCCGCATGCGTGGTAGGTCGTACTGTCAAGTAACCAAAGTATGGATAATCAAGGAAAATTGTGAAGTATGAGGTGCTGTGGAATAAAGTCGATAATAACACTGTATAAACGAGTAGTTTTTGAATTGAATGTTTGATTATGTACTTTTACTTGTTTGAAAACTTTATTTATTGATTTGTTTAGGTCACATCAGAAGCAGTTGAATGTAATAAGTGTTTCAGTTTTGTTCTATTTTTATTTCTTATTCTCGTACAATACAGGTGTATTCTGTTATTTTTATGGAAATTTTTAAAAATTGACATTGTGCTAACGGTAGTGTTGTCATACAAGGTTAATTATAAAATGAAAATTATCTGTTTGGTCAAATTGAATGATGTTATTTTCTATAATCCATCATTTTTTCTAATATTGCTGTCTGGGAATCTCTTGCCTTATGATAGTATTGAGCAACTTTTGTTTCACTAGTGCTCTATCCATTATGCACTACTGACTACTGTGTGAATGCTATGCTTAATTTTTAGTTCTGCTGTTGTTAATATTGTAACCTGTGATGCTGAATGATCTGCCTTAAATTATTATTATCTGTTCTTGGAATTTTTGTAATGATTCTCAATGTGAGACTGAATTTCAATGTAAAATTTAAACCACCAGAATTGTTTTTTGATTTGAAATTTTTGATCTGATGGTACACTAATCTAGTGAACCATTGTAAGTTAAGATTAATTTTATTGCAGCAAACTGAACTTAGGATACAATTTATCACATGGCTTTCATTTTAATGTCATTAGATAGAATTTTTGGAGATGTATTTTCAAGAGGTATATGCTGAGATAAAATGGTGGAAAATTAGTTTATATTGTACAACCTATCTCCCATTCTTGTAGTAGTTCCTTCCAATCATGTGAGGGTTACAATAGGTTAGGGTAAAGTCAAGGCTATGTTAGGATTATGTTACATTGGGAAAAGTTAGATTAGATTTGGAAAGATTTATTTCATTCATGTAACACAACAATATATGATGAAAAAGTGTGAAAATGTAACCCGAAATTTTGTGGACTTAGTGAAATTTTGGTATATTTGTACAGGAGCAGTCTGAATATCTTTTAATATAGCTTTTTCTAAGAATAGAAACTATTTGAAAATTGGTTATGGTCCTGCAGAAAAATAATTCTTATCCATTGATGGTAAAATGAAGGCTGTACAATGGACTGGATGCTCTGTGCAGTTGGCCACACTAAAGTAAACATTAGCCTGATAATTCACTACTTAGAGCAATGAAAGGTTAGATTAATGCTAATCACTGCTTCACATGTTATCTGGATTTGCCATAGAGAGCAATAGATATACAAAATTTAAATAATATGTATGACTACTTTACATGTTTTCTGAATTAACTGGATAATGTAATGAATATAAAAGATTTATTCAAGGGGAACTACTACCTCTATATAAATTTTGAATTTACTCTAAATATAAATAAATGTGTGGATTTAAAAATTTTAGTGAGCATAAAATTTTATTTAACAGGTTTATATGTTATTTAGAGTAACTATTTGAAAATAAATGTTATTTGAATGAACTATGTGAGCATACATGTTATCTGTATTTACTATGCCATTGTGCCTAGTATCTAGATTTACTATATGAAGTAATAGTATAAAAAACTTAGTTAGTTTAGAATGCAATTTCACAGGTTATCATGCTTTACTCAACAGAGAATTTAATTTGAAAGGTAAAATGAGTGTAAGACACTATTACACAAGTTATTAGAATTTAGTACATGAAGCAAAAAAAATAAAGTTAGTTAGTGCAAAACATTACTTCACATGTTATCTGAGCAGCTGCTGGTGGCAGCACATTTATGCATTTAAATAAATCTTTACATTCTTTAAATCCATAATAATTTTCGAAAGAATTTGGCTAGTATATACTTATAAGTCAGTATCCTGCACAGGACGTTTTATTCATTGTACAGCTTTCATTTTAGTATCATTGTGTGTGATTTTTCTTATTGAGTTGCAAAAATATATTTACAAAAGTTTGACAAAATGGGAACATAGTTGAAGTTAAAATGAGTATATATTGTACAATGTGTCTTTGATGCTTGTACTTTCTTCTAATTACATTTGGGTTACTTTAAGTCAAGTTAGATTAGTTAGGATAAATATGTTTTGATAATTTAATATAACAATATTGAATTCCAAGCAGTAGAGCTTGTGAAAATGTAGCCTTAATTCTTTTAGACTTGGCATGTTTACATAGTCTTAGTATGTAAATGCTTCAAAAACCTTTTCAAATCATTTTTCTATGCATTGAAACTTTTTAAAATTAGTTTCCACAACTGAGAAAAAATCCTTTCCAATGATATTAACATGAAAGCTGTACAATGAATAAAACGAACTGTATACAGTGCCAACTTGAAGTAAATATTAGCTCAAAGCTTCTTACACTAGCAATTTTTAATACTAAATGAACTTTTAAGTTTGGAAAGTTGTGAACACCTTACTAATTTCAAACATTGCTGAATGATACATCACCCTCTGAAGATTTTTTTCTACTCTTTAGTCAAATGCCTTCTTTGGTGGTGTTGAATCTAGCTAAACATGTTATGCACCTACAGTACTACACAAAATGGTTATCCTTGATGAAGGAACTGACAATTTATTAAAGTAGCTTTACCACTTGACAAAGTTTTTTGGGTCCTTACGTATTATCGGGAGGACTGAGGTTGTGGAGGGAGTGGGGCTCTAGACGGTCAAAAAGTCAGGTGCTAACAATAAGGAATGCCGCGAGGGCCAGTTTAGCAGACAGTTAGCACATCAAACTGGCCCTCGCAAACTGGCGAAACTGGCCATCAAACTGAGTTAGCACATCAAACGTGGTACTACGATCTACTCGGACAGTTGGCCCGCTTATAACACCAAGGAACTGGAAAAATCAGGCTTTCATCACCTCAACGTCAACCACAAGTACAACTTTGTGGATCCGAACACCGGGGCTCATACGCAGACAGTAAACGCCTATGGGGATCGACAAAGTGGCGAAACAAGAAGCACTGTGGCACTGCACGTCACCATTTGGAGTCGTATTTGGCCGAATTCATGTGGCGGAAGCATGTTGCCTGTACTGATGTCTTTGAGTCACTTTTGGAAGCAATTGTGACGTTCTGGCCTCCGGAATTACAAATGTAATGGTTAGGTTAGGTAATTCCAGTTTTTTTAAAGGTCCTCCCGATAATACGTAAGCACCGTTTTTTGTGTACCCTGGTTCTGTCATTTTTCAGTAAGAGCTCATTGGCCAAAGCTTCAGATGAAAATGTGGGCATTCATAAATCAAAGTATGGTTAGCCTCTCATTAGAATACAGAATGCAATTATATAGACCTGACAGAGCTCAGCCATATAAGCATATCTGCATGTACCACTGATAACTCCTCACTGAACTAACATGATTGAGATTCACATTTCTGACTGTGCTTACTGTTTCACCTTTCTTGGTTGAATCACAGATATTTTAATAATAATTTAGATCTGACAACTTGGTGACTCAATAGCATCATTATGTATAACTATTTAGATTTGACCTCTGGGTTTGGAATTCTTCTGATAACCTGAATATAATTTTATGAATAGATGGCAGAATATTTACATAAGGCTCATTTTTCCTAGGCCAAAGAGCTCACATTCCTTTGCCTAGCAAGTGGGATGGAGAGGGAGGATTTTCATCACTGGGTATATCAAGCCTTTGGTTGGCTGTTGGTAGTGATCTAAGGTTTATGGGCTCATTTTTTTCAATAGCCTATCTGTGAGCAAAAAGTTATCAAGTCAAATTACACTCTGCTGCTTGTGTGTTCTATATGAATTGCAATTTCTCATTGATTTTCTTAATGTAGCTGTAATTGGAAAGAATAATGAGATACATTATGGCTGATGGTAACTGGTGAAATGCCAAATTATCTATACCTACCATGTTGAAGTTGTGGTAGGATACTGTTCACCAAAAATCTTTGAATAGTTATTGAAAAGCCCCACATTAAATGATTATGAATACAACTTTTTGAAGAAAGTGAATTCATTGATGTGTTATTTTGTGGTTTGGAGTTTCTTTGTTAATTTCTTGAGCTGCTGCAATTGTAAATACAGAGAAACTTATACTCGCATTAATCTGAAGAAAGGAAGAAGATTTTACTTCAAATGGTAGTAGATAGCTGGGAGCCTAATATTATCTTTTAGGTAGTTGCACATTTGCCTCTTAATAAGTGTAATCTTGACATGAAAATATTATTGTAATTCTTTACTTTACCAAATTCTAACAATTGTTTAATTTTTCATTTATGCATTTTATGCATTTGACTCACAGACGCCCTAGTTAAAATGCTATTAATTTTAAGGTAGAGAATGAAAAAAATGACCTTCTAAGCTGTGAGGAAAGAGGATTCTCATAAATTCATGAGGTCAGATTTTGTATATAAGCTTAGCAATTTGTAACCTTACTCTGTACTATTTTTCAGTGAACATTTAATCCTTTGCTTCTTGAATCTTAAAGATGAGAGAAAGACATTTTTAGAAAAAGTTATTAATACCCTAAAATATTCTTTGGCATGCCCTGACATATGTCAATTTCTGTTGGTGCTAATGGTTGTTCTAAAATTTGATGCTATGTAGCAAGGTTTGTTGAACTAGGAAATATTTCAGTCTCAAGATAAAATACTCGTATGAGATATTTGATGAATAAAAGTTTACCTTTGATTGATCAGTATATGAATGACTCTATGAAGAGAAAGTTTTTGCTTAGTTGGATGCAATTTAGTATATAAAAGTCAAAAGAAATGTCACTTGGCATGAACTGATGGGAAGTAACAGAAAAGTGGTGTTGAATGGTTTTGATATCTTTGAATACAGTTCTAAAAATGCTACTGATTATACCCTTGATTTTTCTGCTAAGTTCAACTTTTTACCCTAGCAGTTAAACTGCTTCAAACTGTTATGTTTTACCCTGAAGTGGAAGAGCTGAGTAGCTTGGTTGTGAGGGGAGCATCAGGAGGCAAAGGGTTAAAATATATGTAGACCCAACATTTTTTGTTCAATATTTACACTTAGTAACTTTCTGTACTCTTGATTAAAGTCATTATTACATTGACAATGATGTGCTATTCATGAGAAATTTTTGAGGCTGATATGAATCCAATGTTCACATTTTATTATTTACTCCAGAGAACTTTCTCCCTCAAGGGGCATAGGATAGGCAATCGGGTTGGGTTGGTCAAGTTTTTGTTGTTGTATGCTATAGGGACTGGCAACTCCAGGGGAACACTGTTAGTTACATCAACTAATGACAGGCCTTTGTGACCTTTACTCTTTTGTGCCCACTTTGCTTCTTTCCATTTTCATGCCTTCTTTGCTGATAATTCTTTATCTTTTTCTCCTCTTCTATCTAAAATTTACTGTGTGCAGGAAATCTTTTATAGGAACACACCTGTGCATAGATTCCTCTACTAAATTGGTATTTCGTTTTGCTTTCTTCAGATTGCATTCCATGTGGCTTGGGAGCTTTAAACTAATGATCTAATCTAATCTTGAGAACTTTCTGTGCTCTTCAATAAAATCTATCATTGTCATAACCATGCTTATAACCTTGTTTTGTGCTATTCATGATTGAATATTTGATCCAAATGTAAATCCAACATTCACATTTTATTATTTTCACTTGATGACTTAGTATGCTTGCTATAAATTAATTACTATCATTGTCACAGCCATGTGTCCATGGTTGACACATCCATGTATCTGCCATAGGCTGAGAGCATTTCTGTATAAATAGTTGAGCAGTCTTCTGTACAGTCCTGAAGCTGTTGGTACCTGTGTGTGACTGTGTGCCTCAGGCTGCTGCTCTACTTGTGCCAAGTCAATTTCTGCTCTTTATTAGTAATTTAACTACTTTGTTTATAAACTTCTCATAAATTGGCTGGAGGACATCACAGAGGCATGAACACAACAAAATTTTATCTTTTAAGGCTCAGTATTTTTACTCTAAGCATTATTCTTGAGTTGAATATGCATAATCTTATCTTGAACCAGTGCTGGTGTGATAGATTCTGATAATTTTATGATGTTTCAAGTTGCTATAATTTTAAAGTACTATTCAAATTGATAATTTCTGTAGTTAAAAGAAAAGCCCTCTAATGCCTGCTAAGTGGCTGACTTTGTGGTGGCAGTTCACAGCAGCTATGGAAGTTGCTTGAAGTTAGGCATCAATAGCACTTTACTCTGGACGGCTTTAACAAATAATTTATTTCGATGATTAACTATTTGACGAGCAAATCGCTATTTTTTTAATTTTTAATTTTTTTTGTACATGAAATTGAATACAATTTCTGTATAGTGATATTTTAGGTGTCCATGCATGCGCTAATGATTCACTTTCAACAGGCCATATGATGGACACGAGGAAGAGGCGTAAAGACTCGTCCCTGAACAGAACTCTCCCACATGACTTACTTCACAGACTACCCAAAAGGTTGGTGTAAATGTAATACAAGTTTTTAGCATCTCTCTTGGCAGTATGGCATATAAGTTATGAAATCTTTGTGAGCATGGAAGTAGAATTTTCACCGCTTGATGATTTTCTTATTTCGACACAGGTTGATTTGTATTTATTGGTTCAGCTTCCTAATTTCTCTGTCATCCTAATTTCATGCTCATTTTCAATTTTGTCTTAGAAATGCGTTGTGCAACACTATTTTGATTCTTCTTTGTCAAAATTGTAATGAAGCAATCATATTTTACTTGGTGAGACAAGTAATGAAAGTCATCAAATTATTCAATTTCCAGCTTCCCTTAACTCTGCGATTTATGTTGCAGGCCTCGTGTTCAAGCTCAACGCAAGTTTGCTCAGGGCTCCCAGCCTCCACCACCGTTGGTGAACAAAGATGCGGAGACCGAGGAGTTCTCCACTCCTGGTGGTGCCGGAACAATCGTGCGTGAGCGCAGCACTTCTCTGGATGGCCGGCCTGGACTTGTCAACCGTAGCTCCAGTGCTTCCAGCTATGGCAGAAGCAGTGTAGATGGTTCAAATCGAGGTTTTGATCCATATGCCAGAGGAGTGCTGGGTAATGGGAGACCGCAGTTTGGTGTGCCATTACGAGGCCAGTACGACTTCTTCAGTCGTGGTCATGGCAGTACTGACGTTGAAGCTGGAAATGGCAACAGTCTGGACTCCAATGATGATGTTCTCCTTCCTGTCAGGCCTAAAACTGAGGACTTCCTTACATTTCTCTGCTTCAGAGGTGAGAACTGATGTCTGTTCTATTGTCCTTCAGACTTTGACTTTTTTTGTGCAGCCAGGATCTGTTTCTTTCTGCTAAGACGATCGCCTTGGCCGAAGCTTCAAACACCCCACTCGGAGCGTGTTTAGGGTTCAGTTAACTAGAGTATAATTTGCTACCTGTCAGAATATAGAGTGACCTTGTTAAATTAACAGTTATTACTTGGTTACAGTAATGAATTTGGTCATCAGTACGATGGTACTAACAATGCTATGGTGATCATAATTGGTTCATAATAAGGATGAAGTTTTCTGGTACCTTTGCTTTTTGCTACCACGGTATTAGGATCGTGTTCCTACGCCGTCATCCTTGACGAGAGGTTCATCACATCTTGACTGAACAAATGTTATGATAGAACGACTACCCTGTTGATCAGATCTGTATTGTTAGCACACTAAGACGAGGGCTTTTCAAGTCCAGTCTGAAGTGCTGATCCAATTTTTCATAAGAGAATTTGCGGTACTTACCGTGCACACGTTTATTACATGATCATTTAATTTGATGTTTGATACATGCACATAACTTGCTATCGTTCAGTTTTTTGCTACAATCGTATCTTTAGTTTTTATAGTATTGTTGCGTGTCAGTGCTACATTCATTGTGAATGTTTTAGTTCACCAGAATTTTTTGAAGAGGTCATAAACTTGATATCATTCGATGGAGTCTAACTTTAATGAAATTTTCATTTTTAAGTATCCAGTATTCTAATACTGATGTGAGCCATGTTAGACCTCAGTTGTAGAACGACCTGCAGCAGCTAGGTGTTGATCACTGATGTATCATAAAAATCGTATTGAGTTATCAATTGGAAAAAATGAGCCTGATTTCCTGTGTGAGGCAATTTGCCTATACAGTGAAGAAAGGAATCACTCATCTTGTTCTGAGATTTCAATAGTTAATACAAAGTTTTCATCAGTTGGGTTTACGAGTAGTTACTGCTTATAGTAGGAGTTGAGATGCAGGAGGTAGTTTGAGCAAGTTAATGAAGCATTATATTAATATATTTAGATTCAGACCTGTCATTGATAGCTTTGCTACTAGTTGCTTATAGCTATCATTTGATGTGTCATTGTTTTGGTATCCTACTAAAAAGTAATTTATTTTGCTACAACCTTGTTTCACCTGCAGTTATTTTACATTAATGTTTGTCCAGTGCAGTTTTTAGTCACATAGTTTTTCGGTATCTTTGCTTGACTTCCGGTGAATTACTATGTTTCTTGTTTGGTAATTTCCAGGAACCCCACTGCTTCCATCAGCATTTGATCACTTCAACACCCCTCAAATTGCGCTGCTGCAAGAGAGCAGCGTGCAGAGGAATGCCCGGCCGGCGTCAGACAAAGCTGATGTGGAGCACTCGAGTGGCTTGAAGGGCAGCAGGAGCAGCAGGACCTCCATTGACAGCGACACTCCTGCCAGCAGCAACGGAGTCCTGCTTAAGGAGAACACGAGGACTAAAACTGCTGACGAAGGTGTGTCTTCCTCTGCCAACAACCAAAGGGTCACCAGAAGTGCTCAGGTGCCTGTCAATAAATCTGCTACCTCTAGACGAGGTTCTCTCTCAGCTTTACATCGCAAGCACGTTACTAGATCGAGGTTACTGAACAGCAAGAAGCAACTGATCATCAAGAAAGCTATGGAGTTGAAGAGCAAATGCATACGTGGTAGGCAGTCTCGCTTGAATGCTCGAACGGGGGTGAACAGAAATTTATCGACTAATGGCACTGAGAAAAGAGTGACTCGGTCCACTGAGAACAGCCAGGAAACTGGGGATGCCTCGCAGCTGGAGGTGAAGAAAAGATGTTTAGAGAGACGGGAGAAGCTCAGGCGGCGTAGCTCTGAGGGAGTTTTGTCTGATACACAGGCCACAAAAGATGCACCATCGCCTGCCGTTAGACGGCCGTGTAGAAATGCAGAGCCTCGGTCCAAGCTCTTCGACCGGCAGGAACCAGAAAGAACTGCCGAGGCACATGAGAGTCAGTCGTCGAGTACAAGTCCTCCACTTCAGAATCTTCCCACAGCTTCAGAACGTAACTTTCGCTCTTCGCTACGGCGACCGTGCTCTTCAAAGACAGATGGAACGTTCAAAAATGCGCGTCTGGAGATGTCTAAAGTTGGTAGTCCAGCCAGGTCTGCTGTTGCTACGGCTGCTCTGAAGAAGTCGCGGTTGGCTAAGATGACGGTTACTCGACCAAAACCTAAAATATCTAGGTTGCTTTTGAGGTAAGAAACTGCTAGATGTAGTGTACTGAAATTTTCATTTATTCGTCTTTAAAGCAGACATTTCAATTTTCGTGTACTGATTGTAGGTCTGAAGTGTTTTTACTTGAATTAACCCGCTTGGAATTGCTAGTTTTGCAAGTCATTCATTTATTCAATCATGTCACCCTTTGCATCGATTCAGGTTCTAAATATTCAGGTTTCTAGTGCTTGTACCAAATTTTCTTGAGTAGCAGCACTTTATTTCCTGAACACATAATTTCCCCTTCAAAGACTCGGAGGTGCCGCTGCGTCGACTGGTGTGCTACCAGAAGAAGGCTCAGCTACAGAACCTCCTACTGATGCTTCGATTCGCCATACGCGCAGCCACATGGACCCGCGTCAGACACAAGCGCCTGTATCTGCCAAGACGCCCTCTTCTTCTGATAGAGCTTCGCATGCTGTATCACGGCTACGGAAGGAGCGAAGGAAGATATTTAGAGACCCAGTAAAGGTTGAGGTGAAGGAGGAGGCCAGGGAAGAAAGTGAGGAGGAAGGGGAGGAGGAGGATATCAGAAGAGCCGCCACGAAAGCCCTTCGCATGGTCAGAAAAGAACCAAGGTCACTCGACGCATGTCACCTTGAAGGTGAGTTCATACTAGTAGTAGAGTTTTGATGCATTGAAAATTAGTATTCGGTTGTGCATATGTAGCCTTGTTAAATGAATTGTTCATCAGTCTTGGAGTTAATTAATTATACAATGAATTGTAGTTACATTCACAGTTTCAGAAAACGTTCTTTGGATCTTAAAAATTGATGTAATTACTGGCGCATAAGACATACCCGTAATTTACTGGGATATTTTGGAAGAAAAGTTGTATCATTTCATCGTGTAATAATAGAAGACGGGCCTGTGTGGAATGCACTTCCTGGGGAGAAGGTTCATTGAGATGCGTGGGATTTTTTGTGGTTGTGATAAATTTGTTGAAAACTGATGAGTTTGCAGTGTTACAAAATAATTTATTAACATTGTTAATACCAGTATTCGTTCTAGTGTACTCATGCTCAACACCCGTACCTATGTCTGTATGTACTACCCACCTTATCAGATACAAGTCTATTTTATGAAATGGACGAATTCAATATTTTCAGACCTCGTTCTACTCATAATCGCATTGAATTTTCAAGACTTCTCGCGTTCTTCGAAGAGGAACCTGGCTGCGTTAACTCTTTACGGTCTGAATTTGGTTCTTGCTGTAAACTAACATTTTTTCGGTTGGCATTGTGCGTGTTTGAATCGATGTTCGAATTTGAAAAAAATATTACTGTGTAATCTGTGGCAGGTCCTTAATGCATAAAATTCGTAACCAGATATTGAAAGGTTAATTTAGGCCTCTTAAAGTAATGTTGGAATTGAATTAATCAACGTGTGACTTAAGAAGTGACATCAGGCAGTGGGTGGTATTCGATAGACTGAGTATTTTTATACTGTGAAGAACTTGCTATACAATCGGAAAATTACTGAATAGTACAAATTTTGACAAACAGAATTTTGTTTTTCAAGTTTTTCTACGTAGGTGTAATAATTTGATGGCAATACTTTTGCAGACATAAAGCCTGACGTTGCAACGATCGACATCAGCCCATCTAAGACGACGCGATCGAGCGCTGTTGTATCGCCTCGCTCGGTGACATCGTCGCTGTCAGAGCTTCAGTCAGTCCAGGCCAGTCCATCCCTCACTTCTCTTCCCAGCTTGGGTAACGTGTCGTCCATTTCCTGCACTCCAGCTTCTGCGGGCAGCTCGCCTACTTTGGACGTAGCGTGTGTCGTCGATAGGGGTAACGAGTTGAGAACAGCACCTCGCGTCAAGCGGTCGCGCAGCGGCACCCACTGCAATTCCCCTGCAGCGTCTCCGGGCAGCGCTGGCAAACCTCTGTGTCCTGACACAAACTCGAAAACACAAACTCAGGATAGTAATCACACGTTCAGTAGCAGTGTATTAGTTTCTAGGCTAGAAAATACTTGTAAATTTGAACATGCGGCAAAGAGTTCTCCTTCAAGTGCCATTGAAAAACCTGTTGTTCGAAGTAAAGTGAGCAGAGGTGCTGCAGCTGAGGACACTTCCGTGGCTGCAGATTCGGCCATGCTTTCGCCCAAGTCTGAGACTAATCAGGAGATGAGGTGAGCTCATAATTATTCTCTGATCTATTTTTGATTCATCAAGTGATTATTGTAAGTTAAGGTACATTAGTATTTCGTCCCTTCATTCAGGAAGAAGGTATAAATGAACGGAGTTGTGGGGAAAGGAAGGCGCGTTAAACATTTTTTTAGGTCTTGATGTAGTATACAGACTATCCAACTCGCTCAGACAACCTGATTTTTTTTAGATATATCGTAGAACTGCCAGCATCGATTATACTTCCTGTCGCCAGTCGACTGCATCGTAAGTAAGCGTGGCGAGCACGCTGTCTGGTTGCTCGAAAGAGACTAAAGTGTGCCTATTAAGCTCGTTATGAATTGACCTCATTGAGGTATCATTCGTTGTCTTCTTTTAATTATTCTCTCTAAATTAATATGTTTGTAAACTCTAGTCTAATAGTTGTTGTAAAAATTGATTGCTAGGAATCATTCCTTATGTCGCCCACCTCAATGTTCGGTGAGAGATTGCCGTCCTTGTGAACCTCTGCGTGGCACGTTGATTATGGGTTAATTGTGCTTTGTGCAAGTTCTGATTTGGTGTCAAACGTGATTCTTGATGATGTTAACGCTGACATTACAATGATTTTGCTTCTTAGGCGACTCCGGTGTTCCTTGAGAGAAGACAGGCGCGAAGGCTCTACAAGTAAGTCTGCTCGTTTAACCCTTGATATGTATCTCCCAAATACTGTTATGTATTCTTGAATATGTTTTCCTATAATGGAATTAGAGGCCATAATTCTTCACATTTAAGTGCGATTATCATTTTGTGCTATTTTGGAAAGTTCTGACTTTAACTGCATCGAGTGTCTGTATTAGTGGTGTGCGTGTCATCCATTGCAAAATTCAAGCTCGCGTTTTGTTCTCTATCTCTTTTGGAGAGTCAATCTTCCGTTACTTGCCACAATTCAACTTTGTATGATGTAGGTGATGTTGGTAGAACTGAGGCGAGTTCACAGGTGAGTAATGAAAGTTGTACTCGATACCTGTGGCTGCTCTGCCGTAAAGTTGTAACAAGTCAGCTAAACTCTTGAGGAAAATACGCTGTTAGACGCCCCTTTGTGGAGAAAGATGAAAGTTTGATCGATTTCTGCTGTAGTGGCGGCTACTTGTGAATATTTGTTGGAAGTATACCTACACTTCGAAGAAATGTTTTGCAAATTTTTCAGTCAGTATTAGAACTGTAATTGATACGCTTTGAGCAACAAATGTGTATGAAATTACGTAGGTGCTATTTGGGTGCTTGTGTTTTACATGTAATTTTATTGAATTATCAGACAATTAGGGTGTGTTGTAATATATACTTATTTTTCTATGAGAATTTTAGGTTCTGGGGTGTAGGCTAACTAAAATTCAACGTAAAATATTATTGTCAAGTCATATTCAATTTGTTCGACTCGCTCCATAGCAGCTGAGACTACTCGCATATGGTTATTTTCGGTTGCAATTATTTCCCTATCGTTATAGAGTAAAATATTTCTAAATTTAACTGTACCATCAGTTGAGCATTGCTATCTTTTTCATCAGTTTTTGTACATGGAGTGGAGTATTCACCTCGAAATGCAGGAAAAGCACAGGATTAAAATGTGAAGACATTGGTATTCTATTTTATCGAAGAAAATATAGGGGTAGCTTCACCCGTTGTTTTGCCAGCATTTCATTCGTGCATATGTTGATTGTATGAGTGCATTTGTTGAACGTGTGATCCATTTGCCCAGGTGTAGACGTACGAGAGACGCGCAGGCGCGCTAGTGAAGGTTCAGCACACAGCTCGCTAGAGCGGCCTGTGCGATCTCTTCCTAAGCTGAGTTCTGCTGCAGCGCTGCCCCTTGAAGCTTCCAGGGACGAAAGGCATAAAACAAATCTTACCACGCTCGACACAGACGGCAAAAATGTCCGTCTCAAGTCTCGGAGCAAGCGGAACACCCGAGTATCAGGACGGACCGCCATCTCGGATTCAACCACAACTTCCGATGCATCAAGTGACGAAAACTCGCCTAGTGCTGAAAGTAGTATCAGAAAATCCCAGAGAATTTCTAGAACCAAAGAAACGTCGGCTAAAAAGCAATCTGACTTGAAGAAATGTACAAGAAGTTGGTCGAGTGAATCTAACAGAGACGCGCGATCAAGATCATTGTCCAGGGAGAGCTCAGCTAGTGGAAGCGTGGCCAGATCTGGAGCTTTTATTAGGGATGGAGCTGGCGCTGTTTCTCGAAACTCCCGTCGCATTGAAGCGGAGAACGCTCGTAAAAAGAGGCGCTCATTGAGAGGCGTGTGTAACATCTCGAAACATCTTACTCAGTCTGAGTCAGACGAGAGAGACACCGAGGGTTCTTGCACTAGTGAAGATGAGGCTGCAAATGATGGAGACGACGAAGACAGAGCATCCGTTTCTTCGAACGTGCGTTCACGGCGTAGCGGCAGGAGCTCTATTGAATTAACTCTTTGTAAAAGGGAAGAAAATCTCCCTAAACGTCGAACTCGTAGCGTTGACTGCTCTCAAGAGGTGCATTCAGTCGGGGTTGCAGTTAGAACAAGGTCGTCTGATAGAACGAAGCGGTTTGAGAAAAATAGTGAAAGTGGGAGTTCAAGCAACGTAATTCCCAGTATTCCTTGCGATTCTCCTGTTAAGAAAGAATGTATATCTGAGGATGAAGTCGATGCTACGCAGCAGAGCAATATATCAGTTCGAGATGGTCCTGTAGTTGTTAAAATGGAGAAGAATGATGTTGCCAAGTTACAAGACCAGCTTGCATCAACTTCTTTGCATGAAGCGGAGTCTCCCTCTCAAATGTTAACTGAGTCGTCTCCCGAAAAGACTGTTGTTTCTTCAGTTATAGAAGATGTTAACTCTTCAGTTCCTCGGCAAACTTCAATTGGAGTGCTGAAAAAACGGGCATCTGTACCTCGTCGGAAGACTACCAATGCTAAGGAAAAGAGACTGGATGACGTTCTAGGTTCTGTTGCTAAAGACTTCGGCGATAACATTGACGAAGGCCACTACAGTAAAATAGAGCGTGATTTAGCTCTTGGAAATAAAAGTCCTGAGAAGCAAAGTAAGAATGTTGGTTTGAAAAAAAGTCTCAGTATTCCGTCATTCACCAGCCGTATGGAGACTGTGTCAGTAGAGTCTGTGGCTAAGCCTACGGCCCCTTCTGAAGCAAATAGAAGTAACGTAGTGAACGGTTTGGACAGTGTCATGTTCTATTCAAGTATCAGTAACTTGAACTGTAATAGCCCTAACCAATCTTCCTCAGGTACTTTGAAACCCGCTCCGAGTTTGCCGAAGACGCCTCGTCGCGGACCGTTTAATGCCAAGAAACTAAGTGATGTGGTGCGTAGTCTGGCTGAGAAGAAACATGCCGAGAGTCCTCTATCTTGTGTTGCGGATGATAAACCTGACTTCCTCAAAGATCTCAAGAAGAAAACACTAGATGACAACAAGCAGAGGCAAGTACGTGAGGTGTGTCTTGCTACTGCACTTGACGCGTGTGTTTTCTCTTCTGCAACCACCTCCACCACTACCACCACTACTCCATCTTCATGCTCTTCTGCTTCTCTCACCATACCTCACGTTTCCGCCATCATCACATCCTCAAGTACTGTATCTGCTTCTGTTGTTGCTACTACTGTCACAATAACCACTACCAAGTCTGGCAACGATCAGCCATTCATGAGCACGAATACCACCGCCGCTCAACTTTCTTGTATCACGGCAGCTACAGCACAGCCAATCAAGACTGGGCAGCTTCAAGCTTACTCATCACCAACCGCACCTGTAGAAAAATCATCTCACATCACGAGTGTTGCTTTTACACAAAGCTTGCCAACGAGTGTTTCGGTGTCTACCCTGGCAAGTCTTCCTATAACGGTGCCCTCTGGTCTCACTGGTGGAAGTAATGTTACTGGCAGCAGTTCTGTGAACTCGAGTGAAAATTCTGCATGTGTTAATGAGAATGCAGCTAATGTTGCAGTGTTTCAGACAGCTAGCGATGAAAGTGCTAACTATATCAAAGTGGCTGGTCAGGTGAGCAAGAGTAAACTAGGAAATAATAAAAATATCCAGCGACTCGCTGAGAGGAAATTGCCCTATGCATCTTTAGTCACTGCTCAGAACGAGTGCGTGCCTAAGAAGTCCAAGATTTCTCCACCTGTCTTTATACCTTCCAGCTACACCAAAAGCCCCTCTGATAGTAAAACGTGTGTGGGTGCCAATAACAAAACCTCATCACTTAGTTCTAAGAATCATGGGATTGCTACTGATAAGGGCAAAATTATGAATAATGTAAGTAATTCTAATATGACTACGCGTGCCGAAGCCGGCAATAACGGTGAACCAAACAGTGCGTCATTGAACTCTTCTCGAAAGTTAACCATTAACTCTCATGAATCTAATGTTGAATCATCAGTTAAGGACGCACTTAAGGTATCATCTGTGAATAGTGCAGAGCCATCACCTCACCGTCATGCATCTCAGTCACAAAAGCTTTCGTCCGCTGTCGTCTCATCTCCCACAACTGACGTGCCTGTGTCGACAACGCTTCCGTCGCGCATGTTCTATGGCTCTGGGGCTTGTCGTTCTTCTACAGCCGAGCGGCTTGCTCTGTCGAGGCATTTAATTGTCCCGAGCATATCTGCTAATGCAGTAGGGCTTACTCCTGTCTCGAAGAATAGCAAGACAGGCATCAAGTCATCAAGCAAAGCCTTAAAAGGTTGTGTTCGTACCTCTAATTATAAGGACGCTTCCTCTAAAGTTAATTCTAGGCATATTCATCCTGTAACAACGTCGTTAAGTAAAGATACGGTTAAGAAAACGGCACATATCTCCTCGTCTGGGGTGCACACCACTTCAATTTCTATTACTCCTAAGATTAAGAATACTGAGAAGCATGATTCCCACGCTTCCGTTAGCATAACTACACTGAATATTCCCAAGGTGATACCTGGGCAACGCAACTTATCTTCCATTCGTGCCAAAACTACTGTCAATTCTGTTAAAGATTTTGATAACGATTGCGTTGATGAAATTCCTAGCATCACCATTAACTGTGATAACTCGGAAATCGTTTCTCTCACCTCTTCCGTCACGGCAACGTATTTCACTTCGAGGCCAGTAGATATCAAATCGACTGAAATATCGTCTGTCACATGTAACGCGTCCAATGAAGGCAAAATTCTTCCCTCCAGTTTTTTATCAAAAAACGAGGAAAAAGGTTCAAGTTTGAAGATTCCAATGGTGTCCATTGCTCTTGCATCATCCTCGTCGTGTGATACTCGTAATTTTTCCACACACAAAGATTCTGTTTCTCTAGACGTTCGTAGTCTTGTCCCATCGGTTTCATTCGAATCCCAGGTCCTCGAAAGTGATTCTAGCGTGAATGATAATGTTCAAGATCTTCAGCAGGCGGAAAGTTCTATTGCAATGAACGTGACGATGCCTCCTACTCCTTCTGCTACTCCTATACCTCAGCCATTCAGTTCTACGGGTATAGTTCCTAGTCAGACTAACATTCCCCTTTATGTAACATCCCAAACTGGATCAACTTCTCTCGCAACTCCATTGTTGACTTCTCTAACTCTATCTAACAGCAACATAGCTACTCAAAATTTACAAATACCTCATCTGCCCGTAGATGTCCAGTCTCAAATGGTATCCTCCCTGACCACATCTAGTAACGTTTTAATACCGGGTGGGGGACCGTCGATAACGAAGGCAGAAGGTAATACGACGCAGCTACCCACTATCATGACTCCTTTGCCTACTAGCATGACACAAGTACCTATCGACGCATCGGGGCTTCCTCCGAGTGCGCTAACCAATCTCCATGTATCTAATTTATCTCATGGTATTGTTTCTAATATTCCCGCTGCGGCAAGTGGGCTAGTTAATACTGTACCTACACCGTCTTGTGTTCTACCCAACTTACCACAAGGTGGCCTAGTTCCCAATATCCCGTCGGCTAATCTTAATACAGGGCGCTTGTCTACCCTGCAGTCACCCAGTGTTCCTGCTAGTGCTTTGTCAAATATTCAAGTTCCTGGTCTTCCAGGAAGTACTATGCCTAATTTACCGAACACATTGCCTACCTTGCACGGTGGCATCACACCGTTTCCTAATGTTACCCAGTTACCGAATAACTTCTTACCTCTGTCAAGTACCATTGCACCTTTAACATCTAATATTGGAAACCAAGTCACTCTTGCTTCTACCACAACCACCTATAACTCAATTGCCTCATTACCGTCGGTATTCCCTTTAGCTGGTCCGGTTGCATACAACACCGTTGCTCCGTATAACGCAGGAGTGACCTCGTACGTTACTTCCGCGCCACAGCTGGCTTATTTTGATACTTCAACTATGACATACGTCACTCCTGCCATTCTTCCTTCACTTGCAACTCCACAAGGTATCATTTCTGCGTCTTCGGTTTCTTCCTTCGTGCAGCAAGGAGGTGCTCTTCCTCCGACATACACTATTATGTCGATTCCTTCCCATTCAATTTCGCAAAGCCCTGTCAGTGTTGGCTCCGAGTCTGCTGCGAATGGTGCTCCTCAAGCTCTCAACACATCTGGTCCTACCTTAGCGAGAGATTCTCCCATCATGATGAACACTCCTATGCTAACGTCAAGCCAGAGTGCATATGTGTCTAACAACACGGATGTGTGCTCCATATTTCCAATTGCTGGAGCTCTCAATTCTGGTTCTGCGATAGGGTTGGCTACACCTCAGTTCCAGAGCCATGTTTTGACGGCTGGGTCTCCAGCTCCTAACTTGAACAACGGCCCTCGACCCTTGTTGTTCCCTACGTCTGGTCCAATGGTAGCTGCAGGATCAAATCAGATATCTGCAGCTTCCTCTCCTGTGAAGTTGCCTAAGCAAATTCATATTGCTCCGAAACCTAATCGGATGTCAACCCCAACCGGTTCTGTACCTGCAACTTCTAGTGGAACTTTCAAGCCATCTCCTAAACCTGTACAAATAGCCCCGAAACTCGTTTCGCAACCTCTCACTGTGCCTTCTGCGGTCAACAAACTTCATAGTTCTCCACAAATAATTACCACTCCGCAGGGATCTCATCTCTTACACACAATACCTCAACTTCAACATTTACAAGCCCTCCCTCAGGGTTTGCAGGCTTTTTCTCCTGCACTACAGGGTGTTCAAGCTTTGCCTTCACACATGCCCTCGATAGCTGGTGTGCAGGGAATTTCTGTAACCCAGGCTCTATCACTTTCTGCGGCCACTCAATTAGTCACTCCACCAGTTGGAAAAATACTATCTCAACAACTCATAGTGACTACTATGGCTAATGTCGAAAGTAGTCAAGCTGCGTTTAGCTCGTCTACGGCTTCTCAGTATTCTTTAGTGCCTCAACAGTTTGTTTCAGCCCAAGGCAGTGGTACTGGAGTTTCATTAAGTACTTCAGTTAACAATGCTATATCATATGCTACGTCGGGCGTTGCACCCAGTTTTATTGGCAACATTTCATCTAACGCAACATTAAGCTCTAACGTATCAATGCCTTTTGAATCACAAAATATAGAGCTTAAACAGATGTCGACAGATACACGAAGTGCCAATGAACCCTCAAATGTGGTGGATACTTCGGTCACAACGGTGGGGTCAAATCCAGTTTCTTTGGCATCATCTACTCATTGTAGTTCATCACCAGTTCCTGAAATTGGAGATGGTTTAAAAGATGGTAGCAGTACAAATGCTGATAATGTTATGCAGGCAGAGCCTTGCGTCACAAGTGCTACGTGCACCAATTTTCAAACGAGTGTCAGTGGTGTGATAAGTGCTTCAATTCCGGTGTCTGTGGCCAAAAACATGGGTTCTGTGGCACTCTCGAGCCTTACATTGAATATTCCTTTAAATTATTCGGTAGGCCAATCCCTGCGAATACCCAGTGCGCATCTATCATCTGCTAAAAACCTTAACTCCGATTCAATGTCTTCATCGAATGAAACGGCTACAGAATCTGAAGAGTCCAAGTTTTCTCTCCCGGATCATACTTCCGAATTGCAAATTTGCATTACCCCAGAAGATGCTCCTAGTTCACCGTGTTCTGCTTCAGATTCTTTTATTGAGGTGACGGATAATTGTTCTGATGAAGCGAATGACATTAAAGACAAATCGGTGGCCTTGGAGCAGAGTGCCACCTTGAAGTGTGAAATTAACCGAAAAGATATCAGCGATACGAAGTGTGTTTCTAGCAAGATCACGGCTGGTCCATTTGACAAATGTGAAAATTCAGTAATTATAAACGAAATTAACTTACGTAAATCACGTTCGTCAAGTTCAGTTTGCGCAGAAAATGAAGGGTTATCGTTAAACAAGTGTACTGTAAGTTCTTCGTTTTATAAATCTGTTGATAGTAATTCTAGCATCTCGAATGAAGTGCCAAATAAGGAGTCACAAAGTTCCTCAGCTTCTAGTGTGTCATGTGCCGTATTACGAGTGTCTCATTCGGTTTCTTGCAACAATGAAACCAAATTCAAAACAGATGTGTCCAAAACTTGCGTAAGTGTATCTGATTCAACAGTAGAGGAGAAAAGGAAAGCTGGCCTGCTGATGCCTAGCGCTGACCGCTCAGTTCTGACTCAACCACTTCGACAGCAAATTTCAGCGAATGTGTCTTCTGCATCTCCCATTGTGACTGTTCCTCTATCCACTGATCAGCAACAGTCTTCTGTACACGTTGTTATCCCGGATTCTTCTTTGTTAGCATCTTCGTCTTTTTCTTCTTCACTCCCTGCTCGTACTTCTCAAGCAACTAAGCATGCATCGGATTCCCTTCTTTGTGCCTCTACGTTGCCTATTTGTGTTTCTACTTCTCTTGGTGGTGTCACAATGACATCGTTAATTTGTACCACTATGCCTTCTGTTTATACCTCTGCGTCTTCTGTCACTACATCTGTATCTTCAGTTTGCACCTCATCTTCACCAATTTGTACAACTGCTTCCCCAGTTTGCACTACTGCTCCCCCAGTTTGTACTACTGCTTCCTCAGTTCGTACTACTGCTTCCTCAGTTCGTACTGTTTTTCCAGTTTGTACTACTGCTTCCCCAGTTTCTACTACTACTTCCCCAGTTTCTACTACTACTTCCCCAGTTTCTACTACTACTTCCCCAGTTTCTACTACTACTTCCCCAGTTTCTACTACTACCTCTCCAGTTTCTACTACTACTTCCCCAGTTTCTACTACTACCTCTTCAGTTTCTACTACTACTTCCCCAATTTGCACCATTACTTCCCCAGTTTGCACCATTACTTCCCCAATTAGTACTCCTACTTCCCCAGTTAGTACTCCTACTTCCCCAGTTAGTACTCCTACTTCCCCAGTTAGTACTCCTACTTCCCCAGTTAGTACTCTTACTTCCTCAATTTGTACTTCTGCATCCCCAGTTTTTACTTCTGCATCTCCAGTTTGTACTTCGGCATCCCCAGTTTGTACTTCGGCATCCCCACTTTGTACTTCTGCTTTTCTAATTTGTACGGCAGCATCTTCAGTTAAGGTACCTGTGTCGCCAGGTGCTACTTCTGCATCGCCGGCTCTTACTTCTTCCTCGCCAGTTTTTGGTACTGCTTTGTCAGTAAGTACATCTACATTGCCAGTTAGTACTTCAGCATCGAAAGTTAGTGCGTCTGTGTCATCAGTTAGTGCTCTCGCGTCACCAGTGTCTATTTCTACTTCTGTTGGTAATTCTACGCCCCCTGTGTGTATGTCTACTTCAACGTGCATTGCTTCTTCTGTTTCTACTGCAACGCTTCTAAGCACTTCTACATCTGTTTGCACTATTCGATCCCATGCAAGTAATTCAACGTCCTCTGGTTGTTCTTTTACCTCATCTGTTGTCTCAGTGACATCTCTGCCAAGCTTGAATTCGACAAAATCGTTCAAGGCCTCAGGCCCCAAACATCTACCTGTGCTTCCTGCCCCTACCCCTCGCATCACCAGAGGAGCGCTTCCTTTAGCCTCAAGTGGGCCCTGTGGCAGTTTTTCTTCATCGGCCACTTTAGTCACATCAAAATTATTAACACCTGTTGTTTCCTTGCCTAACGTCACTTCGAAGCCGGTTGTAGAGCATCTCAATGTGTTGAAACTTGTGAAAGAGTCTCCTCAAGCTGCTCATGTTTCGACCGAATCGAGTGCTCCTGAAGATGTTTCCGAAGAATTGGTCAGTAAAAACATCTCTTCTGGCTGTAGTGACAAAAGTGTGCCTGTCCCTGGTCAATTGGATTCTATAAAACTCCCTCACAGATCAACTCGGAATGTACCCGCTGCAATTACGTCAAATTCTGGAGCATCATTGAAAGTTCCTTCTGACGCAAGCTCTCAACGATTAGATGCGTTAAAAAGATTACCAACCATTCGAGCAAATGAATTTGACCATGGAAAGAAGTCGTCAAGCAAAATTCCTTCATTTGCGTCGTCTTCCGTGACAATTACCTCAATTCCATCTACGCGTGAAAGTGATATCACTAAAGTAACCCTGTGTACACCAGAGAGATCTTTCTCTGATAAAAAGAAGGAACCTGTTTTAAAACGCCCTCTTTTCCGTACTAAAAGTCAAGAGAACGTTTCAAAAAGTAGTTTCGCTTTTTCTGTTTTGAACGAGAGCAGTGTTTACGCATTTGAACCCGACGTTGACATGCAGTTGGAAGAAACCACTGCCTTCTCGAAGCGAATAAAGAAGAAAGCGTCCGTTAGTATTACATCTGCTAAGCCTGCTGCAGAATCCGATAAAAATTCTGTTAATAAATCTTCAAATTCAAAATCTGTGCCGTGCAAAAATATCAAGAATCTTGAAAACTTGAAGCTAAAAAATATGCCTGATACACCACAAAGCAGACCTAAACGTAATTTACGCACTGCTTTCAATCATAAGCTAAAGAATAGCAGATCATTCCCACCTTGTGAAACTGATGTCGATACATCATCTTTAAACGTACGTGTAAAGAGTGAACACGAAAATCTTTCTATTAAACGGTCTGTTGAGAAGATAAATTCTGTTGTGAATACAAGTTTATCACATGTATCTTCACCGTTGAGTACAACGTTGAGCGGTGCTTCATCTATTCCAAGTGTTTCATCGACACCGTCAACTCCACCGTGTGACAGTGAAGCAGCAAAATTTTCTCACGATACTTTACGGAGCTCCAAATTAACCGAGGTTTCTTCAGGTGCAGCTGATAGCGCTGTTATTTCTCCATCACAACCTATTCAAAAAGGAGTTCCTACGCCTGTCAGCTCCTTCTGTGGTAATGTTCAGAGTGTTTCTGTCCACACTCCTATTGTCGTTTCTGCTTCTACAAGTAGACGTAATACAGATGTTACAACTTCGTCCTTATTATCGCCATTGGTTGATTCTGAAAAGCATCGTACATCATGTTCTAGTTCCTTAGCGATGCCACTTCACTCTACCATAAGTAGTGCATTACCTGCCACTTCCACTGTAGTTTCTGCTTCTAGCGAGAATGCTGTAGAAACCTTTCAAAGTTCATGCTTATTTGATACTTCGAAAAAAGTATCAACTAGCGTTCTCAGTTCTACAAATACTAAGACTAATACATCACCCAAATTTAATCCCGAGAAGATCTCAAATTTCGTTACAACTCCATCAACAGTCACAAAGCACCTTCGTTCAACCGAGGCAAATCTTGGTACTCCTAGTCATGCTACCAGACAGCTTTCTACAGCCGACGTGAAAATTAGTTCTTGCTCTCAAGTCTCGAACCAACTTCGTGTAGCTGAAATGAAAACCGCGCACGGCCAGGTAGCAAACCAGCAGCGCATACCTAACATTATAGTTTCTACAGCTAGTCCAAATCAGTTCAAGATAGCTGAAACGAAAACAGTCACAACCTGTCAAACTGGAAACCGAATTCGCGCCGTCGAGACTCTAAAATTTGCAAGCCCATCTGCTCTTAAAATTGTAAAACCTACAATAGATGTCAATTCTTCCGTTGTATCTTCGACAGTTCCAGTATTCACTGCTATCTCGTCAGCTTCTTTAATTCCGGGACTGGCACGTATTTTGAGTTCTTCGGCTAACCAAAGAACTTCAGAGTTGCTCACTCATGCTATTCCCAGTACGGTAATTGCTAGTACGTCATCGGTTGCATCTTCATTGTCTTCCATTTCTGTTTCCAAATCTACTATGGGAATGATCACTGAAAATACGTTGGCTTGTTCTTCAATATCTGGGAATGCATCATCTTCCGTTATCACTACAAGCGCTAAAGTTGGCGCATCTGTTAGTGTATCTGATGTTTGCCCTCAAAATCCGCTCAAGAAATCATCAGGTACTGAAATTGAATCTGAAAATAGCAAGTCCTCTACGGTAGACAAAGCAAAAACAGTCCAGAGTGCTTCGATTGCCATCCAATGTGATATGGATGAGCCAGTCGCCACTCTTTTCCGTCCGGAGACCTTGGCATTTAATAACGAAAGTGGTACGCAGACAGAAGGTCCATCGAAGTTACCCTTACCGCCATCGGCCTCGCCATTTTATTACTTGCCATTGGCGATGGCTGCTTTGGGAGAGAAGCTTCCCGCACAACTAGTCCAGCAAATGCTAGCCAAGACACAAGGGTTAGTTGGTGCAGCAGAAGCGGGTATGATATTACAGCAGGCGGCTCAGTTAGCTCAGCAACATCAGCAGAAGGTACTACAGCAGGTCACCACTTCTGATGCCGCTCTACTCACGCCTGCTGTGGCGAAGCCCGTTTCGACGGCAATTATAACGTCAGCGACACCACTACAGTCTGGCAAACAGGCTTCGGGAGAGTCCATCATGGTCCAAAGTTCTGCTACTGATGCTTCGTTTTCTGGGAAGGCCACCGTAACCTCGCGGTCTACGGCTAACGTGTCTGGTCCCATTAGCAGGAGTCAGTTACCTAACGTGGTCGTGCAGCCGCAGCAGCAGAAAGTGGCGCTACAACCGCAAGAACCTGTGACAGTACAAAAATGTTTGATTCCTCAATTGCAAAACCAGTTACCTATGCAAAACTTGCCGATCTCTCAAACTCCTCAAGCTTTTCCTCAACAGCCTCAGTTGGCTCAACAGCCTCAGTTGGCTCAACAGCCTCAGTTGGCTCAACAGCCTCAGTTGGCTCAGCAGCCTCAGTTGGCTCAGCAGCCTCAGTTGGCTCAGCCGCCTCAGCTGGCTCCGCAGCCTCAGCTGGCTCAATTGGCTCAGCAGCCCCAGTTGGTTCAGCAGCCTCAGTTCGCTCAACACCCTGATTTACCTCAACAGCCTGAAGTGCCCCAAAGACTTCGATTGCTGCAACAGCTTCAATCGCCTGATCAATCCCATTTGTTGCAAAAGCCTGTAACTCTTCGACAAGTGCCTCAATCTTCTGCACCGCAGTCTCAGCTCGCCCAACTGTCTCAGACATCTCTGTCACAACAACCTCAGCCTGTTCCTTCCCAAAAATCTCAAGTTCTTTCCCAACAACAGTTTCCACAGCAGGATCAGTCGCTTGGGGGCCAAACTCAGGGAGCTCTGCAGGCTTCACAAGATAATCAGTTGCCAGAACAGCAGCAAGTCGAAACGCCTGCTCAGTCTGCTTGTAATATGCAACCAACTTCGTCCGGAACTCAGGAAACGAGTCCCGAGCTTCAGCAAATTTCCTCATCAAAAGAACAAACCAAGCCAATGTCAGATCTGCAGCAGCTAAGGGCGATGAAATTTCACCAGCATCTAACCCTCTTGAAATCTCAACCAAAAGACCAAATAATACATCAACCGCTTCCGAAACCCACTTCTCTCCCTATGCAACAGGTGCCTTTGAAATCGTCCCAGTTGAAACAGTCTCACATTCCTCTTTTTGCTTCACCCACACACCACGATTTTAAATCTTCAGGACAGACATTGTCTAAAGCTCAGCCAGTTCGCAGCGCTCCTGCTAAGCTTCAAGTAACCAAACCCGTAAGTGCAAATTCCAAGACATCAGCTGTTACTTCTCCTCGAGCTACTTCTGTGTCTCGCATTACGAGTGTTTTTGCCGAGACTCCTCCAATTTTGAAATCCTCTCCCCCTGTTTACATCACTCCTCCTGCAAGAATAACCCCCGAAGCATTCAATCCTACACCTGCATACATGGCCGCGTCATTGTCATCTCATGTCAAGAGCTCATCAAGCACACTCACTCCCTCCGTTAATCATCCATCTTCATCAAATAACCCAGCCTCATCGTGTGGTGCACTTACTAATAAATCACAAAGCACAACTGTCACTAGCATAAACAGGTCGCCACGATCACCATCGAGTTTGAGATCACAAACTGTGATCTCTACCTCTTGCTTTAGTACGAGCACTCCCACTACTTCGAGTGCACTTACTTGCAATAAGAGATTACCACCACAGCCGTGTACCACTAATACCTGTACCAGTGCTACCATCTTCGTCCCTAACAGTTCGGCGAGAAACGACGTTGTGCGAAGCGGTCGCCTGCCGAACGCAACTACTGCCAAATCTGTCCAGCCTGTGCATCACCCTGGCCGAAAAGGCTCACCAAGCGCCGATAATTATGTATTAGCTGGATCTCAATTCCCTCAGAGCCCAGTTGATAATGCCGGGCTCACCTTGAAAAACAAAAGTGTAACTGATTTCAATCTTGAGGGAAAAGAGGCTTGCAAATCTCGTGTTAAGCAAAGTCGCAGTAGAAGTGCGGATGACTCGTATGTAAACAAGAAACTTAGATTGGATGCGTTGTCAGACTTAGATAATGAACTCGTGCTTACGAGCATCAAACCTGTACCTGACGAAGAACTAATCGCCGCAGGTCGAAATCGTGAAGTGTTAATCGCCGGCGAAAGTTCTGATAACGAAGTGTCTGAAATGACGTTGGGTTTGCAAGCTGGTAAAAAAATCGCAGAAGTTAATAACAAACACTGTCCGGAAGAGTCTAAGACTGCACCAACCCAGAATAATCCGAGTTCGAGTATAGTGTTTCAAAAAGCTAGTGAATCGTCTGACAGCGATCGTGCTGGAGGAATCGGTTCTGAAAGTGGTTCAACAATTTCTTTTGCCGAATGTAGTATAACAAAGAGTAGTTCAGTAAAGGATTCTGGCTCGGAACCATCGAGAGATAGAAAAGGTCAATTGTCAGGCAAGATATTAGGTCAAAATAACTTCAGCGAAAAATTATTATGTAAAGATTTGAAGGTCAAAACGACCTCGATTGATGCGCTAAAAAGTGATGGTTTGGCAAGTACACAAAAAGCGCTGCAAAATATTGAAAGCGTCGCCTCTACTCCTTTAACAGTTGTGAACACGTGTCAAAAAGCATCCGTTTGTAAAAACAGTGAGATTAAGATGAGTTCCTGTGGTGACAACAGCTCAGAAGACAAAACTCAAAGCCCTGTTAATTTAGGAACTGTTCCCGAAAACAACACGGAGAGCATCCTTGGTAAAGAACTTTTCACATCCGATACGACCAAAAACGTTAAAGGTAGCGACATTGCATCAGCCGAAGGCAGCAGTAAATGCGAAAAAGTATTAACTGGAAACTCAAGAAGATCTCTAAATTTCATAAACGGTAACGATGCTAATTCCACAGCCTCTGACACTAATGACACTGAAGGCGAAAAAATGGAAAATTCATTAAGGCTAAAAGAGCAAGGCAAAATCGCCATTGCTTCATGCAACTCAAAGAGTGAAAGCTTATTTGAATACAATGAAACACGACCTACTGACAATTCCAAGTTAAAAGAACCAGTGGAGGTGCCAAAGAACTATTGTTCAAGCAATAGAATTGATGCGAAGAAGAAATCAGAGGTTTTAGAGAACTATTCCGTTAATTCATGTCAAAGTGACACAGACGAGGAAAAGTGTGAAACTGCCAAACGAACCTGTAAACCCAAGAAGAGCGCCAAAGGAACTCCTGGCACTAAGAAGATCGTAGGTGATGAGAAACGTGACCCTCAAATCATTTGCAACATACCTTCGTCGAAGGATGCCGAAGAAAAAGCGCTGGACGATGTTGAAAGCGAGAGAATTGACGCCGTTTCAGATCCTGAAGAATCGTCTCCGGCTCCTGTCATCCGTAGGAGTAGCCGATCTTCAACTTCTGCGGCCACGAGGGCGACGGAATCTGACCAGCAAGGGGCTGAGCAGCTCCGGCGCCATCGTCGTGCAAAACGAGCTGCAGCTGCTCTTGCCCTGGGCGATTTCGCCGAGTTTCACGATGACTCCGAAAAGAACGTTAGAAAGAACCGTAAACGGAAGGGTTCCAGTGGCGATGGCAGTGGCCGAGTGAGCAGTGGAGGCAGTGGGTGGGTCTCTCCGAGCGGCGGTAGTGATGCTGGCGGGCTCCCACCTACCCCGCTCAGTCCTCAACTGTCCCCAGATACTCTGAGAGGGTGGCCTCCGCCTCGACTAACCAGGTAATTTACACGTTTCTTTCCGTTTATGCATCTGAACTCGGCATTGTGAATAGATTTTGCTGTCTTGGAGGTGCGAGATTTGTGCTTCTACCCAATGTTTGGTTCTGAGGGAAATTCTATTCACTGACTCAATGCGGCGAACGTTGAGATTGAATAGCTTACATTCGTTAGAATGCCCATTGTAGCTCATAAGAACTGTACATTCTAGTGAAAGATGCAATGCGCAAAACTGTCCAGGGTGTTCGTAAAATATTAATTTAAACTTCGACAGAAAACGTATAAACCCGAAAGAACGACTATTTCAAGAATAAGTAAGAATCCAAACATTCATGGTTTTTAAGATATCGAATATCAAAATTGAGTAGGGTCTGTTGAACCATAATGAGGCATTTCCTAGAGTGGTAGGAGATGGAGACACATTTGATCACATGAACTTTATTATGGAATTATAATTACAATAAGAGTTTAAAATGTCAGCCCGCTACGCTAAAGCAGGTCTGGTACTCATTCAAAAGGGATGCTCGGATACTCATGGGTCATCCTCAATAAGTCTTGCCGCAACAACTATACTTTCAACAATATACATTTTCATCTCTTAGTGTTGTTTTATAAATTAAACTCTTACGTGGTCCCGTAAGTATAAGTTCAAAGGTGTCAAATCTGGAGACCTCGCTAGCGATGAGACTGACTTGAAGCGTCCTATCAATTTGTTGAGGAAAGTACGGTCTAGAATACACTTTTACGTTTCTATGTATTGAAACCATGAATGTTTGGATTGTTAGCTATTTTTGATAAAAAGTTATTTCTAATTCTTATATTCACTGTCAAAGTTGTACCATTAATTTTCGATCACCCTGTATAATTAAGGGTGTGTATGCGTGTGTTTGTTGAAGAGTAAGGTAGAAATTCTGTGATTGTGTTTACCCATTTAGCTGTAATGAGCCTTGCAAAGGACGTAGGCTAGTGATTAATGCGAATAATGCGAATTGTACGAAAAGATAAAATAATTGAATCGTTAAAGCTGAGATGAAAAATAAATGAGTTTGCCAAAACATAATCATGCAATACTATGCATACGTCTCTGACGCCTGTATGCTATGAGGTCAGAATGGAGTTGGTGAACTAGTTAATTTTCCAAAAATCAATCACAGACATAAACTATGACAATCTTTTATTAAGAAAAAAAGGCATAAACCGTACAATACTGAAGTGTAATTTTCTGTGTCAGCCCAAGCCCGTCGCAGAGCTCCGAAGGCGCCAGCTCGACCACGTCACAGCGTAGCAGTCAGCGCACCAGTGTGCGCCACAGCAGCGCTGCCTCAGCTTCTGCGGCTGCTCAGCGCCACCAGTCGCCGCAACCTCGCCGGTCAGTGGGCTAGTTACATTTCACTGTCGTGCTCAGCGACTTGTGTTCAGCTTCTTTGCTCCCGGTGTCGTGTGTAAACTGGAAGCGTCTTCAACATCCGTGTTTGTTGAAAGTAGCCTCGATCTTTTTGGACTCGTGCCCCCTTATCCAATAGCGTGAAGCCCACGCGACCTCCTACTCTCGGAAGATACGGTTGTTGAACTAACGGTAGAACTATGTTACTGGACAATTAATTTAGTCCATTGGGTTATTGGGTTCGACCGCCATGAGGATAGTGGTAGATGTGTCAAAAATAATCTCGTTTTGATTTTTGTTTACAATTCAAGATTTGAATTGCATTACAGATAGGTTCTAAATTTCTTCCCATCGTAAAAGTTCTGTTGTCAGCCACCTTTTTTCGTGTGAATTAGGAAGCACGGAGTAGTACTGACTTGAAAATGCTTTGGCCGTCGCGCCTAGGCCACAATGGGGGGGCGGGCGCTTTGTGTGCATGGTGTGCCTTCGCAAATCCACGAGCTGTTGAATGAGGCCGTTTCCCTCTGCCTTTTGAAAATAGTGAGGCAAGGGATGATTATCGGAGATAGTTTCCAGAAAGTTATCCAGCTTCATCTTAAAAACGTCCAGGGAGCCCTCTAACTCTCTCAGATCTTTAGGCAGAACGTTGAAGAGTCTGGGTCTTATCGCAGCGAAGGATTGTCTATTTCTAGTTCGATCGCTGCCAGCCGCTCTCGCATTGAACGTCGGCACAACACTCATCTTGCCGAAACGAGTGTACTGTTTTGTGTGCAGCCTTATGGTCTCGTTTGTGAAGTCTGGTACTAACCCACAAATCATTTTCCACGTGTAGATAATACGGTATCTCTCTTTTCTTCGCTGGAGAA
>VOMN01086837.1:0-34885 GCA_014899125.1 Orchestia grillus
TACCTGTTGCACTTACATCCATAATCGTGAGATATTCACCATTGTTGACATTCAAGTGATACGAGGCAAAATTATCCAGACTAGCCAAATTAGCCAAATTGGCATAATCAGCCAAACTAGCCCAGCTAGGTTAGATGGCTTCTCTCTTACGACACTCCCGAACCCGTCAGTAGCATCCCATTCATGCCATGCCACTTCATTCATGCCATGTCACTCCACTCATGCCATGTTACTCCACTCATGTCATGTCACTCAACCCATGCCATGTCACTCCACTCAGGCCTTGTAACTCCACTTATACCTTGTCACTCCACTCATGCCATGTAACTCCACTTATACCTTGTCACTCCACTCATGCTATGTCAATCCATATCCTTTTATTACTCTAACACACCAGCCATTCATTACTTTGAACACAACATACATTTATTATTCTCAACTCAACATCGATTTATTATTCTCAGCACACCAGCTATGTTTTATTTGCATTACTTGTATTACTCTCAGCCCACCATCCAATAATTACTCACAAGGAACCGTTCATTTATGACTCTCAATGCATGAACCATTCATTAATCTCAATACACAAGCTATTTATGACTCTCATTCTCGCAGCACACTATCTATTTCCCGCAATACACCGTCGCCGGGACGCAGCAATGGCCCCCGTATCTCTACGCAGGAGCCAATGGCGTCCAGCGAGGGCTGCTCGAACAAAGAAAGCAGTTTCCATGCAAAAACGCATTGCGGTGAAGACCTGCCTCGACCAGTCAAGAGGTAAAAGTTACTCAACTACTCCGCAAAATTAGGAAGCCACTAGAAAATGAAACCAGTTTCAGAGAAAGCTGGTCGTTATTGAAAACCGCAACCACATTTTACATCCAAACTATGTCCTTGCGCGAGTGTAAGTATCGCATGGTTAAAGGTCATAAAGGTGGAAAATTGAGAAACAAAATGAGTTATTATCAGGAGAACTGTTGCACTTCCGTGAATTGAGTTAAGAAATAAACAGGCAAAGTCAGGCACGGGGGCGTATAAGCTACTCTAGACACCATTGCATACCAGAATCATTTTTGGGGGAAAATATAAGGATAACGTACGTTAATTTTAGACGCCTTACCCTTGATATTATTTGCTTGAGTCTTGGTCAAGTTTCCCCCAACATGCCGCGTCAATATACAGTAAGCGCTAATTTAGCCTCGCTCAGAGGATTACTGATTACTCATGCTTGACTGTGCCATGTTCTACAAGTCCGACCACTTTCGCGCCACTCTTTAGCTCCCTAACAGTCGAGCTGCATAATTCAGTGTCGCATTTAGGCAGCTTCGCACAGGCTGATGGGGACTCACACTCCCATCAATACAGGGAACAACATTCCAGACCAGGAAAACAGCCGATATCAATAATTTGTCCGCAGAAACGAAGTAATCACACGCCTGTGTTAAGTGAGACGAGCCGTGCCCAGGTTCCAGCTTGCACAGCAGCCTCGTCTCAACAAGGAGCGAAGTACAGCCGTGGCAGCTGGAGGACGAAGAGGCTTTGTCGCCAGCTGCTGAAGAGATGTGCGCTCAGTATTTACAACAGTACGTCGTGTTCGTAATTATACATGGCGATTGAAGTTGTACGTAGTCATTGAAATCGTACGTGGTCATTAGAATTTTATGTGGTGATCTGAAGTGCACACGGTCATTATAATTGCATATAATCATTAAAATTTTACATGGTAATTGGAATCTTACATGGGGAATAGAACTGAACATGTTTGGTGATCTGAACTGTACACGGTAACTGAAACTTTACATGGAAACTGAAATTACACGGAAAAATTAGAATTATGCGTGACGTAATGATTGAATTAGCAAGCTGCCGCAGCCTCTGACGCAGTCACAGGTGCTGAGCTCGAGCTCAAACTAGAGCAACGATGTCAAGACTAAGAAGTTTTTGTGTAACGGTGGCTTCAAAACATAACTTGTTAATAATCACAGCATTGGGCGAGACAAATTTAAGAATACGATCTTAGATATAGTAAAAGATACAATTTAGTCGCAAAATGGTAATTATGCTACGAGAAAACTACCAATTTAGGAAAGCGGCGACGCAAATATACACATGCCTAATATGAAATATGTAAATTTTTTTTGAAAACGCAAAGATTTATTTTTCATCTACTTATTCAACATTCTGGAAGATCGACATGTGGCCTAATGAGCAAATTTGTGTGCCGCAGTGCCGGTTTGTGTGCCGCAGTGCCGGTTTCTGTGTCGCAGTGCCTGTTTGTGTGCCGCAGTGCCGGTTTGTGTGCCGCAGTGCCGGTTTGTGTGCCGCAGTGCCGGTTTGTGCGCCACATGGGTGTCAACAGCACGCTGGAACCGTGTTCGCTGCTTCTCTTCAGAACAACAAAAGCAGCAGTGAGCTCAGTCCTCACGAGTGAGAGTGCGGGCGGCCCGCGAGGGCCCCGCGGCAGCGGACTCGTGCCGTTATCGCCCGATAAAAGGGACAAGTTTGACGACGAGTCTCGTTATCCAGGGCAAAGCCCCCCGCGTGGAGGCTCGCGAAAGGAACTAGCGCTCGCAGCAGAGAAGGGAAGCATGCGATCCAAGCATCACAGTATAGTGTGGTGTGGAAATGTTAAACCATGTTCAGTTCAAGACTACGAGTGAAAGATAATTTATGACTAGATCGAAAGTTCTTTACAAGAGTGCGTTCCAGAATTTACTTCAAGTTCATTTAATGCAAGGTATTTGATTGTTTTATCTACGATACCAACGAAACAACTTTGCCTCTCATGAGCATGAGCGCACCGACGTTTTAGGTGTCTGTAGAAATTAGTTTGATACGTCCAGTGATCGAGTGTCCATAAAAGATAAAGCCATGATTAGGCATTCAATCATTTTGAGCAAACGTTCCTTCAAAAATTATGATGTGACAGACATGCCAGGAAGACTTATGCATTTAAAATATGGTTAGTTGAAAAACATTTTACCTTGGACCCACAAACGAAAAGAAACATGATTATTTCTTCTCAGATCAGAAAAGAAGCCATTTCAATTTTGTGAGAGATAACATTCATAAAACGAGACTTCTCAGTTACATACTTCTCTTGACGACATAAACCGTTTCAATAATCCTGTGACAATTCGCCCACCCAGTGGGAGGGAGCGACTTCTTCATGGCTGTTCTACAAGCACTCTACTGTTATTGTTAAATTGCTCACTGGAGATGATTAAAAAACACTGCTAAAAAAAACACGTGCGTGGTTTCACATGCCATGAGCAAAAAATGCAATTGAAGAGCGAAATACCGGACAACAAATTTTTAGACCATGAAGAGCTGTGCACAGTAAGACTTAGAGTCTGTCTGCTAGGATCGCCCACTCGCCACGACCACACACGGGCCTGCAACAACTGGCCTGGGCCTGCCAGGGCCTGCAACAACTAGCCTGGGTCTGCCAGGTCCTGCAACACCTGGCCTGGGCCTACAACAACTGACCTGGGCCTGCCAGGGCCTGCAACAACTGGCCTGGGCCTGCAACAACTAGCCTGGGCCTGCCAGGGCCTGCAACAACAGGCCTGGGTCTACCAGGTCCTGCAACACCTGGCCTGGGCCTACAACAACTGACCTGAGCCTGCCAGGGCCTGCAACAACTGGCCAGGGCCTGCAACAACTGGCCTGGGCCTGCCAGGGCCGGATCCCTCCTCACTGGGCCGTCTTCTACACCTCCGGCAGTCCCGCCATCTGCTCACCTCGCGCAGATGACGCGGCGAACTGTGCTGCTGCAACAGTTACCTCAGCTCAGTTAGCTCGTCTGACAGTTCATTTGACAGTTATCTCATCCAACAGTTAGCTCGTGCAACAGTTAGCTCATCCAACTGTTAGCTCGCCAAGCTATTAGCTTGCCTAGCAATTAGTCACAACTCTCTTTCCCGAAGAAAAGCAAGAAATAAGTTGTTCACTCATACCACTGTACTCGTATGCGGCACATATTCCCATTAATTAATACCTCTCAAAAGTAATTTTTGTACAGCCTATAAAAAAATGTTGGATATAAAGTCGCTAAGTACCAGAATCTTTCCAAAGTTTTGCGTTAAGAAACTGGGCAAATCTATAGAGAAAATGTTGTTATGGAGCACATTAAACGAACACCACGGACACATGAATAATACAAGTGCATGTACAATAATGTGAATGCTAATAAACACATTCGAGCAGAGTCAGGAAGATGCCTTGAAGATGATAATGAGACTCGTTGTCACTTTACCTTTTTCATCATTGCTTTTGCGTTTAAAATTTAGGTAATTCATAGACTCATGCGCAAAAAAAACACAGTGTTCTGTAAAACTTATTTATACGTCATAAGGACATTCTGGCGTGAGTGAAAGCGAAACCAGCTGGACCATTTTCCTCCGTATTCATGATTTGACTCTTCCGTTTGTGAGCGTGTACGAAAATTTATGAGGCCAACACTCTGAGGCAAAAAGAAGTGACACCGGGTAAAGAATTCCCGCAGCCTTGCCTGTGCTCCTCTCGAGCTCTGCAGCATGCAGCAAATGTTACCATGTGCTGGAATGTGCTATTGGGAACTAATATGGGCTATCGTGTGCTGGTACGTGCTGGCATGTCCTGGCACGGACATCACATACGAGACTCGCAACCCAGCGTGGAGCAGTGCAAGCAGGTGACAGGATTCCTCATAGATTGGATCTTTACATATAAAAAACTGTGAAAATAATTTCAACAGCCATCTTTCAAAATGTCGGACAGTGTGCTCAGAACCACTGTTGAAGCAAGAACTTTTAGAGATGAACTTTTGGGAATTGCGTCTACCCAAATGTGAAAAAACTAAGCAAACTTGTGACAGCACCATCATGGTTAACAATTCTTGTTATATAGATTCGTAACGCATCTTTGATAATGAGATGGCTATTTCTGAACGATTCTACATTGTAGCATCATTAGTGTTGACCTAAACATGCATGAACTTCTTTACTTCATCAAACATTATCTTTTCCGTTTTCCAATTACATAACTGTTTAATATAGGTCACACCCACTCTTTTTTTCTCCCTTCAAGGTACGTGAAATCTAACGACCCAGTGGTAATTGAAGAAGAAATATGATCCACAGTAAAAGTTGTTACCTTTATAGCTATTTTTCCTGAAGTGAATAGTTAAAGACAAACTAGGTTACCATACTCAGAATGTAAGAGGCACAGAGTAGAGTCGACCGGCAGATACAGATGTTAGTCCACATTTGAACACGTGTGGCGGTGTGGGTGCACAACGCGCTTGACATGAGTTAAAATGTAGTTCAACGCACAGCGACTCTCTCCACGTCCCCGAAAGTGGCCATTTTAGAGAGGAAGAAATTTCAATGGACAAAATCAACCATTACTGTGGATCAAGATAACTTGATCCCTGTCAAAAAACTGCCATTGGTCACACGAACCGTAAAATAAGAGGCTTTCAACTATGAAATAGTTACTGATACGAGGAAATTGGTCGGGACAGGATACAGAGAGTGAATTAGCGAGTGAGAGTGTGTGAGAGAGAGAGCAGCAGAGATGATGAGTTGTGCGTGATGCTCGTCACTACACACCCCAGTTTCCTCGGTACCGCCTTTCTAACGCTGCAACAGAAAGCTTCCGGCAATTTCCCGGAGAAGGTGACACGCACGGAAGCAGGGCTGAGTGGCGTGAGGGCGACCGCTGCTGGGCCGGGGTCCAAACAGCGATCCTTGTTAAAACGTCTCGCTCTTCTAAGCACTTCCGAGTATAATCCTACCTTTTGAGCGACCTAACCACAGACTTGTAGAACTTCATGCCAGTAATTGCTAGCCCTTCTCTACACTTTGTAGCATCAAGTTCCGCAACACTCTTTCTCAAGGCATAGCTTTATAATACACTAAAGTAAAGACTCAATTGAAGAAATCATAATTTTTCAGAAGGATTAGTTAATGTGAGTAATGAATAGACAAGTCCAGCAATCAGGAATTACCATCTTATTATTTTATGCTCGGCATTAAGATGGACAAACTCTTGAAGCAGCTAAGCAACTATGAGAACAACACTGTTAACTGGTCGAAGTACAACGCAGAACATGAGAGTGCAGCAGCAGCAGCAGCAGCGCATTGATATTCCGAAATTATCTCCGGAAGCAAAACTGTGATTTTAAAGCTCCAACTGCGTCATGGTTTCATCGGCGAAGAGCATTTTCCATCATTTATTAAAGGAGAATCAGGAAAGAGAACCCTGGTTTCCTAAATTAGAGCCCAACGCTGATGAAATGTCTTACACTTCGATTGTGATTTCCAGAAGAAGTTAAAATGGATTGAACTCCGCAAACTACAGAGCTGGTTGGGACGGTAATTTTTTTCAAGCAACGCAGCGTTTGTTGTAGACTGGAATGTACATTGCGCTCAAAACAAACGTTGAGCGACACACACTGGNAGAGAAGAACATACTTGTACAATGAGAATAAAATCTACGCAAGCTAAGGAGAAAAAATAGTTTTGTAAAAATTTTCCATATTTCATTACCACAGTTCAAGAAGCTGCCGACTAAAGGAGTTTGCGACGCGGTGAGAACCAGAGAACATCGTTAGGGTAAAATCGATCTGATGAGATCCTAAACACTTCGTTGAGCGTCACAGTGCGTGACCTCTCGTAGCGCAGCCACGAAGGTGAGGCGTTCCAACGTGAATTCCTGGCACAGACGCCAATGAAGTGTAGACCGACTGTGTCACAGAGAGTTGGATGCTGCCGTGAACGATGTTGTAGAACGAGGAGCAGCTGCTCGACTTCCTCCTAATCCACAAACTTGACACAAGCTGTCAATAAATGTAGCAAGGGAATTTACTGAAGCACAACCGGCGAAGTCGTACAGCTTCTAGTGGAGACTCCAAGTGATTGGTGGTTTGTGCGGTAACCCCGAAGTGCCAAGGCACGAAGTGATTGATGGTTTGCGCAGTATCCAGTGAATGCCAGGGAAGCAAAAGAATTATTGGTTCGCGCAGTATCCATTAAGTGCAAGGGGAGCAAAGGGATTGGCGGTTAGTGCAGTGTCCTCGCAACGGATTGCGATGCACCGAGTAAGGAGTCAATCCAGCCATTATGTTGAAACGGAAGGTGCCAATTGAAAACGCACAGGTGCAGTGCATACAGCAATATGTACATGCTTAATAAAATAAGAGATCAGATCTAACTAGTGTTTTGCCTCATACCTCGAGACTTACTTCGTACTATGCTATAACAGCTTCTTACAAATTATGGAAGTCGTATTTGGAGAGGAAAGTGTAAGTACTGACTTCATACAGTACGATCTTAAGTTCTACCTCGGACAGCTTGACGGTCAGTGCCCTAATGCTACTCGTATTATGATTGCTTCTGTTTTCCCGTCTCAGTAGACAAGAATTCATCAAGCTTGAATTAGTAAACTGAGAAATTACAGAAAGTGCCACACAAAAATCTTAATCTATAAAACATGACACTAGAAACTCATTTGTTTTCCTCATCCGTATGTTTACAATACTTTTACACGGATTTTGTAAACTACTGGTATGGCAGAGACATTGTTTGTACGTATTTCAAAGAATCGCTCAAAGTGAAAGCGCAGTTAAAGTAAGCAACACAAGTACGATCCTCATCACCAAACCACACAACAGCAACGCACGACTCAGTTCACACTAAACTGGAACATCCCAACGATATCGAAAGATTTCCGTTCCGCTCACAGTGAAGAGAAACCTGTGACCCCGGCACTTGGGGAAGGACACCGCCGAATATGGACGTGGTCCACTGGCAGGAAGACCCCGCCCCGTGAGTACTTCGGATGAGGTGCACTGACTGATGACTACTGAGAATGGGCTTGGAAATTCACGATAAGTTTCACCTTCGGGTGCAGTCTCGCAGTAGTTATCTGTATTTAATCATCGTCTAATCTATTACCCTCAACACTATTCAATATTTAAATTTATAAATTGCATCGACTAGCTCTGTAGATTTTGTGTCAGTACAGTGAAGTGACTCCGTCAAGATGAGTTGTTAATTTAAATGATGACACAACCGCTTCATTTCATGTTTGAAACATGTACTTTGAGCCCTGAAGACTCGGAACAAATCCTTTCATCTCTCGCCTCGAGCCCCAGTTTCAGCCAAAATGTTCAGGAGTCTGACGCTGAAGTCCTTCACACTTCTGACTGATCGACAAAGAGGACTAAAAGATGGCACACAGCTTCGTCTAGAGCCCCTAAACTCTACATTATCAAAACTGTACAGCACCTAGACTCTTAGATCATCTAAACTTTGCGGCATCTAGACCATAAATTACGTAAAAATTAGAGCATCTAGACGCTAGAGTGTCTAGACTTTAAATCAATTGTATCTAAGTTCCAGACCTACTACGCCCTAAATTTCTAGACTGCAGAGCCTCTACGTGGATTTTATCTAATTATTTAGATGTTGAAAACATTGCATCATATGACGAAGCAGCAGTTCAATCCAAAGGAAAATACTGGAATCCGAGGATAGCGACATATTTAACAAATATTAATTCCCAATTCAATTTCTGTTTCCCGACAGCAACAGTTGCAGTGGTCTTCTTAGTTCTCTCGCTCTTATCCCTCAAATTAGTTGTCACTCAAGTCCAAAAAATACTCCACAAAATAATAATTAACTTCTAGCAAAAATACAATTATCACCCCCAGCATTGGTCACTCCGTCCAATACCAAGGCAAGTGCACGCTAATGGCTCGTGTCATCAGATCTAATCCTGTTGAGAAACAAGAGAAAAAGATTGGGGGATGAATACATGTAAACGGAAACAAAAATAATGCGAACAGTCGTCAAACTTTGAAGGGATTCGAGCTCTCATGACTCGCCTCTTGGTGAACATACCTCTGCTCGAGGACATTTCTAGAATCGGTCTAGAAACTCTCAGGTCCGTTGTACTACTTCATTGCATGAATTTCGTCATTTGTGAGTTTATTTCTTTTGCTCGTGACACAAACTTATCGAGACGATATAAATTGCATTAATTGTTGCCTTACGTAAACGCGAGCTACCACACCCTGTCTTTCACTTTCCCTCGTGTTATACTGTACTAATGCACGCGAATGTCCAGTCACTAAGCCGGTAACTTCCAGATGTTACAAAAAGGAATAAAATCCATTAAATGTTGGTATTCCGGTGAAGAATTTTAAAGCGTCGCTGAGCGTAGAATATCATGAAAAATTATCTTAGTATTCCAATAACAAAATATTTTAATATTTTATTAGCAAGAGACAGCGAAACTACAGCCATGAGCGACGTGCAAACAACCCGACTTGTAAAGTTTGGATGTTTTCAACCACCAGCCTTCACGAGTGGAGGCTGGCAAAAATGAAGAAAGATAAAAGAAAACCAATACTTAGAACATTCAGTTTCGACTCGAGCCTGAAAATAAATTATTACCCGTATCATTCCAATTGCTGATAAATAAAATAAGACATTACCCGTATCATTCAAATTTCTGATAAATCACTGAAACATTTTCAGAGCCAACGTCTCGTCAACACAAATGAGGAGAGTAACGGTGGGTGACGTGTATTGCACTTCCAGTTCACTGTGAACAACATTTATTTACCTTCTACAATGCCTGATTACGGAACGAAAAATTCAAATACACTATTACTAGAAACGAATTCATGTACAGTAGTGAGCAAACAGTTTGGAATGACTGCAGCGATGGATAATAGGAATCAATTATTATTGTTTAGATATTTAGGCGGTTGTAATGCGACGGAGGAACGAGAGAGGGCTTTCGTAATTCCTCGAAGTCAACGTAGCGTAACCTGATTAGAAAGTGAACGACATGATTTCCTTCCAAGAAGTCCGCTGCCGATGTAACTATTTGCTCAGGGTTTGCGTTTCTGTTTCTAGAACTCAGCAACTCTTAAAAATTCGCCGTATATATCAAGGAACCATTGAGCTGATAACAAAAGATTTTGAGGACAAACAAGCGATATGAGAGGAGTTTCTCCGGAGTGACCTCGATCTTGGCCGAGGAGCTCGTCACTCGAACACGCCGACCAGAACGCGGACGGTGCGTCGTCCAGATCAGCTCCGCCACTCAATATCACCAAATGCTCCATAATGATGGACATAGATTTCCAGTAGGGCTTTTACCCTACTTACCTGCTTAGGATGTACAGGAGGAAAAATTTTAGAAGCTCGCAAGGCTTGTAATGTACAACAAAGGGGACATTGTAAATTGGATCGCCAATAACACAAACGATGCCTCGGATAGCTACTTTGTGAAGCAACCAGTCTCTCAAAGTGGAGCTGGGAACCGTTACGTTGTTTTAGTTTCTGGATTAAGTAGCTACATAATCAACCAGAAGGAGGACATATTTTTTTCGATTTGTGTAAACATGTGAAAAATTAAGAAAAATCATATTATTGAAATTTCACTAAATTAAATCCCTAATATTAAACATCTCTCTATTTAACATTACGCACTGAACCCGTCAAACACCATCATATTGAAATAATTATGCTTTCAGTTCAGAGAAACTGATCAATAAAATAATACGTTAAGTGTGAAAAAACTTCTACACTTCTCGATGCTTGAAAAGATGCGAACATCTCTCCAGCACAGTCACAGTAGCCACTGCCACGTCCCGGCAAACTGGTCGTTTGAAGCGAAACTTTGTTGAGAAACCAACATGGATGGATTATACAATAGAGTCTAATTTTAGGAATAGCGATGTGCTCTCGTGAAGTGTTGCAGATGAACAGGCGGCACCCCAGTGTAGCCAGGGTGTAAAGACCCGAACCTTGCCAAGCTACGGCATCCAAGGTGCATCCGGCACGCCCGCGTGTGTCAAGGAACACTAGCATCACACGGCAGAGACGTACGTGTTCTTTTTCCTAGAGGCTCCATGCCGAGAAGCGGTGGGGACCGCATAAAATAAGGAAGGGGAACACAAAAAGAAAGGGACGTAAAGTGCTTGCGTTGCTCAACCTAGCTTCGTTTAGTATTTGAAATATTTCGCTTGTTTTGGTTCAGTTGTAACGCAGATTTAAGTTGCCAAGTCAGAGACGTTTAGTGCGTACCTGAAATTTTTTGTGTCGATTTTTTAGATTATGTTCTGTTCTTTTTTCTGGCCATTCTTGAAAAGTTATTTCTTTATTTCAAATCGTAAGCACATTGTTTGAGAAAAAAAATTATTGTTAAAATCGGAGAAAGTGTTCAGCGCCATCAGCATTCTTGATGAAGAAGATCAGGGCAGCAACCGTCATCTATAGCAGACGAACTTCTCAAGAATTCGCGGAAAACAGAAAGAGAGTCTAATGCCGGCTTCCGTTCCGTCGTTTACGACATTAGGGATAATAAGACGGATGTGAAAATCTCGCTCGGAAGAAACAAATACAGACAGAACTTCACTCGATTTGAACACCTGCTTGATGTTCGAGTGATTAGAGCAATTGTTAACCTAGATAGGCAATACTAAAGTGAGGAGGGAGAGCGAGTCCACAATTATATGTATTTTAGGAGCAGGAGGCCTCTGCTCCACATTCAGGGCGTACGTTAGCAGGCACAATGACAACAAGCGGCGGCGACAGTACAGTGCTTGTTCAGCTTCTTCTCCCGAACTCTCCAGGTGGAGCACGATAGTGAGGGCGTGACATTCCTGTTCACATCAGAAGTAAGAGTAAAGAAACGTAGAATAAATAAAGTGTTACACACATGCGTAAATATGCGTTTTCTCTATCATGTGTTAAGAATTTTAACATGTTTCCCGCAACGTGACACACCGGTTGGTCATTTTATCCCCTTGCGAAACGGCATACATCGGAGGAAACGTGTTAACTTCGAATTAAATAACTATCGCATTAATTAGCACTAGGTGAATTATTCATGAAATAGAAAATAAAATAGTTATATCAGTTAGAATTTACGCTTTGAAAACAATATTTTACAAGGGTAGCTGGAAAATCAAACTCACAGTAAACTTTACTCGACTTAAGATGCTGTAAATATACTATTATAGGCTAAATTTTACCCAGCGTATAAAAGGATGATATTAAACAATTAGTTCAGAGAACGACAAAATTTCGTATACTAAATTACGAAGATTACTCATTTTCAATTTCTTCATTCATGCTCCCTGACGTATGAAGGAAAGCCTGGAAAATTAAAGTGAAAATCTAAATCCAATTTTTCTCTCACCAAAAGTGAGGCGATATACTTGAGCGACTCTGACCCTCGGCCCCCCATGTGCAGCGCGGGGGGCCCGAACTCTCGCTAATGGCTCGTGCACCGTGCACACCGGCCGTGCAGCTCACAGCTGTCTTTGTGTCAGCCAGAAATTTTGAGAAGAGTGTAGTGAAGTGACAACCACGAATACACTACACTGGAAAATTCCTTAATCCCTTGACGATTTTACCCGAGAAGGCTGGTGATGAGTTCACACGGTCTGTGGGGCCGACAGCGACCGTGTGAAGGTAACAACCACGGCCGCGAGGTATCTCGGAATAGTTCGTTAAGGGGTTGAAACAGACGATTCATTCAGGAATTTGCTACTTCTGCTAAAAATTGAATAATAACTGATCGTTTATAGGTACATTTCTTATTTCATATAAGAGCTCTCGCGAGAATACAAGCTGTATATCAGCATCAACTATTTTCATGAGCTCATTATCTACATTTTGATAAATAGTATTCCAAGGAAATTGAAGGACATTGCTTATAACCCGTAACATTGCACTGCATATACACATGATTCTATGACAGTAAGATCCAATGGTTTAACTGATGAAACTATGAGTAAAATATCCTTCCAAGTACATCTTATACAAACAGCAGAAAAGCCGTGATGTTGTTCTGTGTGTGAACTTGGTAGCCGTTATATGCGAGAGGTATATGCAACTTTTCTACCACTTATGAATATTTGCGTTGTTTTCATTAGGGATATTTAGATACGACTGACGCAAAAAACTACAAGATTATAACTTTTAGATGAGAAGTCACATAATTTTATGCAGGGCTGTAATATCAGTTCTAACTGAATCACGACCCAAATTGGAGAAAAACTGTTTTATGCCGAAGCATTTCATTCGACCTAATTCCCATGAAGTTTGTCGCCTTGTCATACCAAGAATGAGCGATAAGAGACTCACATAAATCATGAACAATTTCGGACGGCAACAGTGGCGATCATCCGGCGCTCCAGAGAACATTCATCATCGAGCGCCCGGCACAAACCGCACAAACTGGCCACCGCAACCGCATCTGCGAGCAGTCTATCATCGCGCGATAACGAGCCAAGTAGACGGCCTCGATACGAATTTTTCAGTTTGGTTAGGAGTAATGTTTTAAGAAATTTTGCTCAACACGAAAAATATTATTATTATTTCGTTAGTAACATTCCCAACGCTAAAAGTTATTAAAAGTCCCAGACTGCGTAACTAACGTCTATGTAATGTGTCTACACTAAGACTTTGTGAGCAGCATCTGCAAAAGTCTTCATGCACTCGTTATGAAAAAATATCTAAAATTGAACGAGGATTACCCATTAAAACGTTTTTTGCATGTAATATTTTACGGAAGAACGGAACAGAATTTCGGAAAACTTCAATTGTTAGACTTACTTGTCTATTTCCGTGAGACCTACGCAATGCGAGTATGAGAAATAGGAACACAAAATAAGAGGGTAGGTTTAATCTCCGGAATTTTTATATTTGTATCATTTATCGCTTTCGGTGCAGAAAATAATCTTATTGATAGAGAACGAGCACCAATTTCACGTTAGGAAATCTTTTGCTGAGCGAAACCACGACTTGTTGCCGATCTTGATATGCTGAACTCGTGACGTGGTGACCCACGCCAGAATTCGTAGGAAGCCTTCTCCTCTTTGATCGTGTTACTTAATATAAGTTTTCAATATTTCTGATTGCTTATTACTAAGAAAACGCACCTCAAAACACATAATTATTTCAATAGACTTAAAAAATAGGAATAATAAACACTTTAAGCAATCGCTCATCATTCGCACAACCTATCGTAGAACAACCAACAACTGCCAGCGATGAAAAGCAATTTTACCAGATTGAGATGATACACTACGGACAACGTGCATGTCAGGGGTGTTTAATATTAAGATGAAATACATGTAATAATACAAAGTCATTAGTTTCAAATGAGGCACTTGAGTGACACAAAGTGATGGCGTGTGACACACCAGCAGGAACTGAGCTCTAGTGTGTACCTCGGCCATCACAGTAAAGTCTGGCATGTAGCACAATGCTCTTTAGTGACGCAGTTGTGATGAGCACGCACTATCAACTACTGAATACTTTAAGCCGTAATCAAAAATTTTTCAAGTTGTTAGAATAACGTAGTTTTTTCCTTCTCTTATGCGTTTTTCAGAGGTGGTAAGATTGACAGGAAAACGTCGTATGATTTTCTCCTTTTACCATTGTTAATGACGAGTAAATATCGAAAGTATTTATTCACTGTTTGTCGCAAATTATGTACGAATATCGTCAACAGTTTTTGCTTTCTGAAAATGAGAAAGTTTTCCAGCGGATCTCATGAGCTCATTGAGTCCGCCAGACCTGGAGGAAAGCACTGATATATCAAGCTTCGGTGGCGTCAGCTTCCTCCAAATTTCATTTAATAAACTTAATCATAAATCTATACATTAATACGCTCGTACCTACGTACCTACTGATCCGTCACGCTCCGCCACTTTTCAAGTGAAATTTCAGGCCTCGAGCGAAGTATCCTGTATACGGGTTGCATGTTTTGCTATAAAAAGCCAGTCTACGCGGCATTTATTCAGTTTCTCTAATAGAGTTTAGACTACTCGCATCATCAAGAAGAAAATTGCTTCCAAGACCGGACTGTCTCTGCCCTGAACCTATAACCTCTTTTCAACACGTGAGAGGACCCCTTCTCCTGGGCTGGTATATATAAAGTTTGTTTATCTAAATTTCCGTGAAATTTTCATGGGTCCTGCTAGTACCAAATTATTATGCTATAAAATTGCAACTAGCTTAGTGAGAAAAAACTAGCACCACCCTCATAAAATGGACCAATATTGTTCCATAGGTCCTGTTAGGTTAAATCCACACTCAGGATCAACATCGCTCGGTCATAACAATATGGTGAGAAGTACAGTACATAAGTTTATTATGACAGATATAAATTTTCCCATCCTAAGCTGACATCGGTACATTCAATTTTACTGAGTTTAAGGGAGTATATATTAATGGCTGTTGATGAATTGTTGCTAAACGTATTCCCAACTTTGTTGATATTAAGAAAATGATTCCAGTTTTACGAACTAAACGTACAAAAAGTATCTACTGATGGATACTGGGATACTAATGGTATTGAATTTTGGAAAATAAATAATCGCCAGAGGCATACGGAGGCTTACCAATTCGTGGTGAAGCGTTATTGGCTACAAGACCGAGTCCGGAAATGAAGCCTAAGGTCTTCTTTTCCGGGAATTAATTTCTGCATATCATCAGCAGCTTCCGATTTGCAAATCGATAAAATTCAACACTATAAAATACTGGCTCTATTTTTTAACATTTCGCGATGCATACGTTTACCCTGATTTTCCTGCAATATACGTACGTCCTGAGGGCGTTTTGAAAGTTGGCTCACAATCTGGGGAAACCAATGTTGTCGCTGCACTGACCTGCGCGTCAGGTGCTGCCTCCTGCGTGCCCGACCAAGCGCCCCTGCCCAGTGTCGCGTGAGTAGCGAGGCGCGTCGTCGACTTCATGTCCAATGGAGATACCATTGCTAAGTTCTAGTGAAGTACAGCAGGTCTCGCTCGTGTTTTGAGATGATGATTCTAAAACTCGTTCGTCGTTTTAGCTCGATCAGGGAAAAATTAGATGTATCTTATAGAGGTATACTATTCAAAACGTTAACGAATGTGCTTAAAGGTTGAATAAGATAATGGACCTAATTCACCTCTAAATACGTAACACAGCACGTGTCGTTTGACCTGGTGCACGCAGGTGCCCGTAATACGTGCGGTGGTGTTCTCTGCTCGAGAGAAAAATGTTGTTGTCTGCTAAGTGACTTGAACCCATTCCAGATGGTATAAATGAATATATGAGTCAAATAAATTATCTTGAAATTAAATTTTTTTAGGTCGGTCATTCATTTTCGAGTAAAAAAATTGGATTCCATGTTGCGCAATTGAAACCGTTAGAACATGGCACTGTGTTGACAAGTTTACCATTCAGTCAAAATAAATGGGAATTAAACTTGGGAAATGAGTAGCATGATTTTACTAAAACATCCGAGTGACGATGTAATTCCGTGCTCCGGCTTTTCACGGAAGGCTCATGGCCAGCACCACACACCTCACCAACACCACCGCTACCTCAGTACTGGAATCAAGCGCACTGCCGGAGGTCGCAAGAATGGCAGTCTAGACGCTGGCGGTTGTGGTGCATCGATTGAAGTGCAAGGAACTCTTCTTGCAACGAGTTGACTGAACTTTTATCGAGTTAGAAAATAAACACGAGCCTCCAGTTGACCAGGACACATCAACATTAAAAATTTACGAATAATGCATCCATCATGAAGGAAAATACAAGCTTCTATCTTTCTATAATTTATTCCATGTACTGGAATCCTACTTGGCAGTATATAGAGACAAAAATTCCAAGTTCATGCATGTATTTTATACTACGCACAAGGCTAAAGCTCAGCGGAGCGTATAATCTTCTCCTCAGAGATATTTTAATTCAATCTTAATTGTTTGGTTTCTTAAAAACTCCACGAACGCTAGCGCAGATATGGAAAAACGCATTCTCGAATGCTGCGGCACGGCAAGATGTAGGTCAGACGTAGCTGGTAGGGCCGGACGACGGCTCACCTGCCTAGAGCATGTTTTTTTTTACTAGTCCGCAGAGGAGCGAATTCAGAATTTCTGCAATGATGGACGCTGAACTTCGACGAAAAAGTCATAAAGCCCTCGAATGGCACTGCTCCATTTGTATTTTAGCGGTGTATTGCAATGCTCAATTTCTCCACGGAGCATAAATGGGGAAGTAATGCGTGCTCTGGATAAGGTTGTGTCTTCATTTAAATGATAAAATTTTGTACGGGGTTGAACAATAAAATATATTAATTAACTGAGTTAGTTGTTTCTATCTCTTACAGTTTGACTCGTGTGGCAAGTGATAATTAAGACCGTTTGAGTCTCTTGCGAAAGATAAGACTCAAACTGAATGATTATAATCTCTTGTTGTGCAGCACTGCACTGCTGCACCGAATATCTGCATTGAAAGCACGAATAGAAATAAAATTACAAAATATGTTAACAATGTTTTAACAGGTAAAAATCTAACAATATTATTGTTAACGGTATGCTTTACACGTGCACGCATTTTGTATACAAGGAGTGAATTTGCAGCAATAGCAACATCCCTCTATAGGCTCCTCTCCTCATACTTTTACTCTGGCATTGAATGGCCTTCCATGGTTTCTAACAAAAGCATAACATTATTAAGAAACCGGAGTGCCGTTTGTCGTCTCCTCGCTCATCATCGCCCTGGACACCGTTTGAAATTTTAGTAGTAGTAGTAATGAAAGCAGCGTTTCAGAAACTCAGACTATCTCGCACCAAGAGAGTAGGGACCATTTAGCGTGGACTTAGGAGAACGGGGAATCTATGCACAAGGTATATATGTTGAAATCTTAGGAAACTCCACAAATGTGAGGGAAACTCTTTACCTAGCCTAAACTTCTGTTTATCCCTTAATGCACGTAAAAACTTCAAATAATTTTAACTGAAAGATCATCAAATTTTCTGCGCATAAAAAACATGTGGTTTAATTTCAACAAATATTAGGAGAAAAAATAGGCCCTCGAGCTCTTCGTGACCCCGTTTTTAGCCGAATTTTCATCAGTCTCTTCCACCGTCATTGGCCTTTTTTACCTATGCACTAACAAACTTCAAATTATTCTCAAATTTAAGCTCATGAAACTCTCTACTTATCAAAAATAATACCAAAAAATTTTTTTTTCTACGACGAACACAGACGAGAGGCTCTCGTTAACAATGTTTCCACACCGGTGATCGTCGTCCTCGAAGGTGAGACGAGAAGCATGAATGACTTCTCAAGTAAATCTCTATACGTGTAAGACATGTCAGTCATTGGTACATTCTGCTGAACATACCAGGCTAGAGATATTGTTCCATTTATGATATTTTTCTATCTTTCTAGTCCGTATCCTTTTCTTTTCCGTTCTTTATACTGACATTTGCTATATGGGTAACACGGAGACACGTGCTAACGTATCCTTAGTTGGCCGTCGTTCATACGATTTTCGGACAATGTTGAAGTCGATTCTCCTTGTAGGACCGGAAAAAGAGTGTGTCGGGCTAGAGTGTGTACAGTGTGTAATTTTTTGGGTGAAATAAAGGCTCCAACTGATGTTGGCCTCGTATTAAGTTCAAAAAGAGTGTGATTTGATGTTTGTTAATGCCATGAAGAATTTTTGGTGAGAGCATGGAATAAAAGGCAGGAATAGGTAGTATTTTGTAGGCTTTCAAGGTTGTGTCGACCTCCCAAGTGTATGGGTATTTTTTTTGTTGACAAACTGGATTACCCAGGGACACCCTCTCTTGGTTGGAGAATGGCACGGAGTACCAAGTACTCTGAGAGCTTTATTGACAAGGCTGGTTCACAGCCAACTGGGCAAGAGGACTCACTTGTGTGTACAGGGGGTAATTTTTTAGAGGGAATTTTTCTGCTAAAATAAAAGCTCTAACTGATGTTGACCCTTATATCAAGTTCAAGTTCCCAGTCAATTTTCCTTAAGCATTATTTTTGAGTACAATTTGGTTATCTTAATGATATCAATAATAGTCTCAGTGCCACTTTCCTGCTATATAATGGGAGATGCTTGGAGTCTTATTCTATCATCTATATAACTGCTGAAGAGATGATAAACATAACTTATTGATGAACTATGTATCACTTTCAATTAATTGAACAAGTATTGATATCCTCTACAGATTTTTTTTCCAGATTGTGCATTTTTCTTGTGTAAAATTTTGTCATACTATCATAGTTTTATTTGTGTGGATTCTTAAAAAGATAGAGTGCAAACTTGTTGACAAATAAAGTTGAGTAACTCATTGCTTGAAAGAAGATTACAACTTTGCTGCAGAGCTTTCTGAATAATTAAGAAACTCTTGTCACCTTTGAAGACAATTTATCAGTAGTCTTTTTTTAACCACACAGTGTTACAACCCAGCATAGGACATGGCCTGCTCAATGTAAGTTTCAATTTTTCCTGCCTACTGTTGAGAAAAGGTTTGTAGATTCTAATCTGCAGATTTAAATAATTATGAGAATCATTTATAATTGAAAATTTGTTGCTAAGAGGTAATGAAAATTATTGATTTTTGATTGTTTAATATTATATCAACTGCTTTTATTTTGTATGTAAAGCTTTAAATTGCACGCTTGTTCTGAAAAAGCATTAGAATTTTGGACCCCCTTTCATGCATCAGGTTTTCAAAAAAAGTTTCATTTGTTAAAATATTATTGGAAATATATGATTAGTAAATTTTTTATGAAACTGTTATTGAAAGAATAAAAATATGTATAGGTCTTCTTTCTACTACTGGGCTCCATGGCACACTGGTAGCGTGATGGCCTTGTAACTAAGAGGACCTGGGTTTGAATCTCGGCTTAGGCAAGGCATTTTAATGTCATCAGGGAATACTCTTCTTAGAAAAGGAAGTTTAAACCACACATTCCTCACCACGCTAGTAGTTGTGAGGCATTGTACACCCAAAAGTGAAATATATTTGAATTAATAGAGATTCTTTCATTGATTGCATTCCGACTGCTGGTATTAATAATACGCACAAATTTAAATTTTTTTGGTGCTAATATTTCTAGCGGCTGATCCACATAGTTTCATACTCTTGTACTTGCCATCCCAAACATGATGATGTTGATTGTTCATTATGTAAATTAAAACTGTGAATGTGTTTGTATATAGTAGATAAATTCTTTTTCATCTGTGAGAGTATTTTTTTTAATTTGGGAAAAATCCTATATGGCCAGACCTTTTTATCATTTCCATTTACTTGTCAAGTCATCTGAAGTTTCTTTGGGAGGTGCAGCAATATGACATTATCACAAATTCTTATTTGTGAAGAATTTCTGAATTTTCTGAAAGATGGTAAGGGAAAAATTATTTTCAGCCCATGTGAATATATGTATTTGTAGTTTTTGATGAAATGATTTTTGGTAAAATTACTCTATGGTATTGCAGGAGCATCAAAGTGACATTCACATCAGCAGATGCTGCACAGAGCATGCAGCAGCAGCTGGAGAGGAGAGCAGGGGACAAGTGCATCACTCAATGTGAAGGCAGTCAAATTGGAAGGCAAGTCTCCTGAATGTTATGGTCCAGTGTGTTGTAGTTCAAGTTCAGATATTGTGGACTTCATTCTTGATATGTGTGATGCTCTGTTCCTTCTTTTGATAATTCACTCTTGCATTTGAACTATACAACTACTAGTAATAAAGTCTTCCATTCTCACTTGCATACCATATTTATTGGAAAGAAATATTCTTGAAGTTTAGGGGTTATGGTAATGAGACTTCAATGAGCCCACACTTAGAGATAAAAATGGAGCAATACAAGTCCTAAGTGGGGAAATTGTGATGTGGTGTGTTAAAAAATTTAGAGCAGTTCCAAACTAAGCAGAGTCAAGGCAAGTGGTAGGTTATTAGAAACTGTCTATATTTCCATCAATGAGTGCCCAGCTGCAGCAGTGTGAGGTGTGAATACATGAAAACATTCAAATGTGAGTTGCTGAATTGTTCAACATCAGAGCTTTGGAAGATGGGAGTGTATTACAGCATTCAAGTGGTTGTTTCAGTGTCTATTCTATCTGAATGTCACATTGTACTGCAAGACATTCTTACTGATCTAGAGCTTTTATCTATAACTTTGAGGAAGCTGAGCAATGAAAGAAATGTTGATAGTTCAGTGGCACATCTCAGAATTAAAACAGGAAGTGAGCTTGTGTCCTCCAGATTGTTGTAATGTAACTCAGTGGAGACCTGCTGCTGAGTCCCTTAGTAGACACCTGCTGATGAGTCCCTTAGTAGACACCTGCTGATGAGTCCCTTAGTAGACACCTGCTGATGAGTCCCTTAGTAGACACCTGCTGATGAGTCCCTTAGTAGACACCTGCTGATGAGTCCCTTAGTAGACACCTGCTGATGAGTCCCTTAGTAGACACCTNAGTACCTCAGTGGACACGTGCTGCTGAGTACCTCAGTGGACACCTGCTGCTGAGTTACTCGGTGGACACTTACTGCTAAGTAACTTGGGTCCTGCTGCCAGTGTCCCACGCCCTGGAGCCAGGTGCAGCAACTGCTGAGTGACTTTCCTTTAGCTGGCTATAATTCGGTCAATATGGAGTACACTACCCTGCTAAAAAATTTGTTGTGCTCTGCAGAAATACGGATGTAATGAAAGCAAATTAAACTTAATAGTTTATTGGACCATCTCTCACATCGATTTCAGCTTTGAGTCTATCAGGCAGAGATTCTAAAAGATTTTGCAAACAATCTAGATGAATATTTGTCTACATACAAGCAAACATTGAGAAAGATGTATCAAAGAAAGAAGAGGTGATGAGGCGCGCAGCTCCATCTTCAGGGGGTTTGACAAATTTTTGATGTATAAATCAGGGAACTATAAAAGCTATTCCACATAAGAAAATGATCCCTGAACTAATCTTGCACTACATGAGACTGGTGGATGCAAGGCTTGTCGTCTTGGCAAATACCAGAACCACCAGGAAAATAAAAATTCATAGACTGGTGTACGTAGTCACTTAGGATGATTAAATAATCCTTGAGATTTTAACTTTGTTGTTGCTCAAGGTTGCCAAACCTAATCCTGACCCCTCTGTGGGCATAGGATAAGCCACAGAGTTAGGTTAGTTAGGTTTGCCTATCTTATGCTATGGGGACTAGCATCCTCAGGGGGACACTGCTCGGTTACCTCAGCTTTAGCTTGGCGTTTGGGACTTCTTTCTTGCCTATTATGCTTCTTTCCATTTCTATACCTTTGCTGATAATTCTTCAACTTTTCTTTCTGCTTAACTTTCAGTTTCAATATGCAGGGGATCTTAAGTGGGAACACACCTTGTGCATAGATTCCCATTCTCTAAAGTCTAAATGGTCCCTTCTTTTTTGGTGCGAGATAGTCTTGAGTTACTGAAGCACTGCTATCCTCACTGCTAATACTACTAATCCTGATTATTTGAAACGCTCCCAGTTCATTACACTGCTCCCGGAAGCCTGTACTGTCAGAGCAATGCATGGAAGATCCAAAGCTTGGCGTCTCATCTCACTCTAACTTGGCCATCTTTCTGAAACAAGGTGGCCCTCGATTCATCTGACCATAGGGCGCGATTCCATTGCTGTACACTCCATTCTCCGTGGTGTTTTGAAAATAGGAGCCGTTTGCTTGATTAGCTTTACTGACTAATGGTTTTCTGGTGGCTGCATTTCCTTCAGTTCGCGGTGGTTGGTGAGAGCAGAAATTTTCATATAGGACCTTCGTTTAACAAGCTAGTCAACTGCAGAATAGTTTTCTTTGGGTTTGCTCTCACCTATCTCTCCAGAAAAAGCTCGTCGCGAGTATTCAGAATTTTAGCTCTACCACTATTACCACTGAATGACTGCACTTCATCATCTTTTTTCTTCTGAACAATTTTTCCTTACACCCTCCCTAAATTCTATGGCCATCATTTGAGACACTCTGGCAAATTTCTCGACCCCGTACAAACTTGTAATTTGTCCTTTGTCAAAAACAGAGGTTTCTTTTGTAGGCTTTTCCCCACGAGATTTTTCATGTTTGTCGCAGAGCAGGTACAGCACTAACTACCAGCAACACTAAACGCTGCTATGGTTACCATAATTCTTTTTATTCAAATTTTTTTATGAGGAAACCTGTAAAATATTAAATTTTATCTACATTTTACCAGGGTACAACTAGCTTTTTAGCTGAGCGGAGTACTAAAAAATTTATACGTGAGTTTTTATGCACTGGGAAACTCACAGGAATGTGTCTGTAACATAGGATAGTGATACTAAAACTCGTACCACCTTCCAGCTCGCTGCAGTGCTCCTCAGTGCAGGAGCTGAAGAGTACAGCGCCAGCGGTGCTGGACGACCTGCACGCTGTGAGCAGAGAGAGCGGCTCGGGAGTGGCGGTGAGCAGCGCTGAGTGCTGCTGCAGCGTCCAGTGCTGCGGTGATAGAGAGGCGCACATCATATGCAGCTCTCTGCAGGTCGACAGGGAGCCTAAGAGAAGCAATACAAAAAAAGTCTACTCACCTCGTGGTCAAACTTGTCAAATGTAAGTACTGGCTGAGTTCACAGTTCCCTTTGGCATGAGAGCGCGGTCACCCACGGCTCAATTGAAATTGCATGAATTTTAAGTTTGAAATGTCATGTTAGAGACCTAACTCTAAGATGAAAATGGTGAGCATAGGAGAATATTTGGCGCATTTTTCCTGCACCGCTGACCAGCAAATGTTGAGCAATTTAGGCATCATCTGCTTGTTTAATTGTTTTCCTTCCTACCTCTTATTCGTACTTGGTTGGTTGACTGACCCGGCTGAACATACTAAAACACTCAGAAGTGCATTAAGCGAAAAAATAATTCACTTTATTGTTTTATCGAATGAGGTAGGGGCTTTGGCGAATAAAAATTTCTTGTATTGTCACCGAACTCACAGCTTTCATCTGCTGACTGTCACTAAATAGCAGGGCGTCGTGTGACAGTGCGCAGGGACTGCACTTCGGACTGCCCTCCTCACATCAGTTGTGATGACAGCTACGAACTCAAATGTTGGTCTGTTTCAGTATCCAACGTTGAGCCCACAGCTGTCAAATGTAGAGATTCAGAAAGAAAACATTTAAAATTTCCTGATATATTCACTTTGTACTTGTCTCGTCACTCTACTTGAAATGTAAGACAAATCCTTTGATTAATGGCGGCCCACCACCTCTCCCAGAGACGTGCTGGCCCCGGACGTGCGCGAGCTGCGCACTGCCACCAACTCGCTGCTGGATCTCCTGCTCCTCACAGTCGACACAATCGCCAGGTTCGGGCCTCCGTGTCCTGCGCTCAAGAAGGCTCGCTCCCCAGTACAAACCTAGCTTTATTTCTATTACTTTCTAGTCATTTTTTATAAATTATACTGCCTCAAATGTCGGTTGACTTTCCTGCTTACGCTAAAGTTGTAACGACTGTTGTTTTAACTTGTGCTTGAGTGACACGACTATCAGATTTAGCAGATAAAGGAAGGAAAAGCTTCAGCTTGGAAGTTGGATTAGATCCTTCTCATCAGAGTCGCTTGTGTGAAGCCTCAGACCTGCCATTGATGTAAAAAACTCGCAACATCCCCTGATGTACATGCTTGGTCCTAGACACGAGTTGGATTTTATCCTAACTATCGCTTCTTGCAAGAGGATAAAAAAGACGAGTTTCTTTGGCATTTGATATTGTTGAAATTATATTCAGAATACAAAAATACCAGTACATTTTTCCATGAGCATCATGAATATTATTATATGTAAAACAATCGAGACTTCAGACTGCTCTGTAAAATGAAACCGAAAATGACAAACATTTCTTACGAAAAAGCAATTAAATTCTGAATGCATCAGACCACGTGCAAGTTAAATCGCTGCAAAATCTAACATTAAAATCAATATAATTTTCTCAAAATATTAAACACCATCTTGCCCAAATATAAAGAAAGGGATTCTGAAAAGAACTAGTTACAAGACCCCGGGTACAGAGCAGAGTCCGCCACGGCCAAGTTGACAAGACAAAAAACCTGAAAATCGGAGACGCGCGCAATTCCTTAGCAATAGGCAGCTCATGTCTGTCACTGTCCAGAGACTCACGGTGTGTACCTGCTGACGTGCCTCTCGCTCTCTTCCTCTGTGCTGGCCCAGGAGTCACTAAAATTCTATACTCATGGCATGATCGAGTAAAGAGAGGAAATAATTTTCATTTAGCCAAGAAATTATACCCAAAACACTTTGAGAACACGCGTTGCTGACGCTGCGGTGGTAATTGACAATGCGCCAGAGGATCGCCATGGCTAAAAACTACTTTTAAGAGGACAGACATTTCAAGCAACATTTGTGATAAGTTGACTATCAATCTGAAAAAATTACTTTATTCAACCTTAATACTATTAGATAAGAGAATTACTTCACAGAGACAGCGTGACAAAAAACCAGCGGAAAATAATCACAGCCATGAGCGCTTAATTAAGGGTCAAGTTTTGGCACAGTTTTAAACTAGGGAGTACCAGGGACACGTGCCTGCTGGCCTACAGAACTAGGGAGTACCAGGGACACGTACCTGCTGGCCTACACAAAATTAGTAGGATAGAAAATAGAAATAGTTGGACGTAGAAAGTTTACTTAATGATGGAATGATTCGAAATCTTGAATAAGCCAAATATGACTCAACTTCTTTGCTAACTTGACGTACCTAAGTCGATAAAAAATAACAGTTCTATAAGTTTCACCTGTCTCTTGAACAGAGCTAGGAATGTTCACGCACTGTGCTGTTCGTGCGAACACTTATTCTAGTTGCTGAACAGGTAACACTAGCGCCAAGCACAAACCTGAAATCGATTCCAAACCAACACTGCTTGCTTTCCACACAGAAATCATGGCGGCACATCACCATCCAAAGCAAGACTGAAGAAGTTACTTGAACTAAAGTAATTATTATGAATCACAAGACCCGCGTTAGGACTTTATATTGGTGATAATCCCTTGGCGAATAATAAAACGGAACCTTGTTCACTCAAAAGGAACAATTTCGAAGTGCGCCAGGAGCCCCCAGTGGTCAGACGGAAAACACTGAGTCCCCTGGATTTTCTTGAGCCCCACCAGGCCGAAGTGCCTCGACACCGCCACGCTGGGGCCCCCGGCCGCCGCCTCCTCAGAGGAGGGAGACGACCCAGCTCGCTCCTGTCTCCTCAGGTAGAGGCGGTCGAACCGACAGCGTGGCTGGAACTTGCCGCTATTCATCTGAAGAGAGCAACCTCATTGTGAATTTATTTTGTAAACCATCATTGTATGTTCAAGTTAAAAAATAACGGGAATTTATACGCGAGTATAAGTTCCAGACACAGAGTTCAATTTAAAGAAAAATTTAAGAATATTGTATACACCAATACTTTTTTCATTGTTTTATTTCCTAAAAATTTCTCTTACCTTCGTTCCATGTAAATTTTATTTACTATGTAGAACGCAATTTGCCAGCCATGGTTAATACCATAAACCAAAACATCAATTAAAAATTCCATTTCATCAAGAATTAGCATCGTATCAGTCGGAAATCATCAGACGTAAGCATATTCATTAGAAAGAAATCTTGAACGGCATAACATCTGCAACGTTTAGTATCGCAGCACCCCCACATGGCTGCTGACAGCACGGCGCCATGCCCTTCCTTCGTTAACAGCGAGACGCTCTGGAGAACTGGGCGCCTCAGCATCATGTGGGCATCAGGAGCAGGACAACAGCGACCAGGCCGCACTGGTGCACACCACCCACCTGTTTGTTGGTGTTCCTGGTGAGGTCCCAGGTGTGCTGGGCAGCGGCACGCTTGCCCGTCGCCTCCCACACGTCCACCACACCGGACGGGAGGCCCACGGCGGACACCTGCCCACGCACAGTAAATCACACTGTGAACGCTGCAAGGAAATGTCTATTGAATTGGAGAGATTGTGGCTCAATAACCACATCTAAACAATCATGGCAAGGAAACGAGGAAAAGCGCTATATTTCCTTCAGACCAAGATAAATCTATTGGAAATCTCTCGGTACATCTAAGACCACTTGTTCAGCAGAAGAACGTGAAGATCAGACCCACTCTTCATATTACATCAGCCAAAAAGCACACAAGACTCAGCAGAAAGAGACCCGTACGCAGCACGTCGTGTGAGAGACTCGCCTCTTTGTCGCGGAGGTTGAGGTCTCCGCCGAAGATGACGTTGAATTTGCCAGGAGCGCAGGTCATCCTGGTGAAGGCGGTGCGCAGCTGCTGCTTTCGCTCCTCCGAGAAGTCGGCCATGCTCTCCAGGTGACTTGTCATCAGCCGCAAATTGCACGCGCCAATGTGGGCCTGCGTGCACACAGCGAATTACGCTTACAATGCTGGAGCAAGTGGCAGGGCCAATTGTCCACCAGCAGCCGGGAGTCGTGGAATTCAAACAATACATTTATTGCTGTCCTAAAAACACTTCGCCTTAGCGTAGCAGTTGCTCGTCATGACTCGCCAAAATACTACCACAAAGAATAGACGACATAACAGCGAATCATCTCGGACCTCATTCTCACTATCGGTTAATAATATGAAATGAGCTTCACTACATTAAAACTTTAAAGGATTTGCATGTATCATTAACAGTGTCATGTGAGTTTCACAAGTGTTCTAAACGAACTCGTGTCAGTTGAAAGAGGGAGAAGATTATTTCGCTGAAAGGGACACGCGGGCGGTTTTTCGGCAAATCTCATTTTCAATTATTAAGAATATTGTGCTATAAATAATACAAAATGCAAATTACTTAGATACTGCTGAATTTACCCTCAAATAGGATAGGTGATTGCTCACTGCGATGTAATGGTAGAAGTCAAAAACACTACAATGCCCCAGACAGTGGAGCCAGGCCCTCAAACCCAGCGATGCGCCTAGGGCAACAATGGACGGGAACGGCAACTATGATGAGAGGAAACCTCAAATGGGAGGAGTTAAGATTGCTCTCGATTTCGTTTTGTGTAGTCATTAATTATATTCTTTTTCTGAACCATCTTACCACATAGGTATTCAACTAGAAAAATGAAAGAATATCAATAGCTGCAAAGCAGGGACAAATATTCCTCTGAATCCATGAAAGATGTATAATTCGATGAAACCACTGGAGAAAAACAAGCTCACGCAAAACCTTCTCACATCGACAGCCAGGAGATTTCTGCTCATGCTGGTGCCGGGGAAACGGACGAGTTCGTGTCCATCGAAGTAGACGGTGGTGCGGAGGAGCAGCATGGTGCAGAAGTAGCTCTCAGAGCCCGCAGCAATGAACATGTAGTGGCTGAGGCGCTCCTCCATGTAGCTGTAGGTGACCGGCACCACTTCTTGCAGGAACACGATGTCCGGCTTCTCTCTGCACGCACGTCCTCACATGGGCCTCACTTGTGCTACGAGCAGTCATGTGTTCACAAGATCAACAAAACGTATCATTCTAGGGACATGTCTAGTCGACGAGTTTGCAATGTTGACATGTTATTAATACAACGTTGAGGAGAACTTCAAGTCTGTATTTTATAAATATTGCCTGGCTTTTCTTCTGGACAAATGAATGATAACACACGACAGAGCGCCCAACATAAGGAAAGTGTTCAGTAGATGCTCAACAGTTCCCTTACCATGCTCAAGCTGGCACAAAATTTTATGGTGAAAATTTATTGTACAATAGAACTATTGAGCCTGACAGCCCTTTTGATAATGCTGTTCTAGATATTTTGCAAGTGATTCGCACAACTTCATTTCCCTTTTTTTCACTAAATTGTTATTTATGTAATACTACTCGGTATACTCGGCCACTCTGCAGAGACTGTCTCTTTCTTGCTGCCATTCAACTCCATATTTCCCACTCACCTTCCAACTCCAGACTTGTGCTTCACACCTCACTAGCCCTCATTTTACATGTCCTGAACTCCTCAAAACTTACTCTTCAATTATCTTGATGACGCCCTTCGTCCTCTTCTTAAGACAGTTATCATCCAAGCCATCAATGTTCCAGGAAAGAACTTTGAACTTGGTTGGAGCTACTGTAGACACCTGCACACACAAACATGAATTCGTGAATGCTTTATTTCAACTTTATTAGTAAAAGAGAACCAAATTTCCACACATTTCTATTCAATCCACTGTATTAGACTATCACGTATCCACTGTAGAAGAACAATGCTAATTTACAAATAAAATCTGCTTCTCTTTGTTTTTTCAATGTGATAAGAAAGTAACTACAACTAGAATCTTTTAGTCCTAAGTCTTAAAAGAAACAAAAGTTCATATTATCACTTAGCCCAATGAAGCAATGAATTGGAACAAAACAATTTTCTCATTGCAGATGTCAACCAGAACTCCATTATAACTGAACAGTCAACATGTTAGCTTCACAACTGAAATTCTTGTTTTCAAAATTCAAATCTAAGCCCACGAACTGTGAAAGGAGAAGATTTGTTAACATCAAACAAGAAATCTCTTTCGAGTCGAGGGAATAAGCAACTTGCAATATTCTGATTTCAGTACAATGAATTCTTTATAAAGATACTCTAACATCTAAACTTGAAATGAATCTTGTTTTATTATAATAGTTTTCTAAATTTTCAAAAAATAAATTTGGTAAAGCCTATAGAACACCTAGTCCTGTACATTTGCAAACAAAAACTCATTGCATTTACGGAAGTATACTGAAATGTAAACTGTTTGATTCTTCCAAATATGTATCAAAACCAGCAAAATCAATTAATTTGATTAGCATTATAACTAAAAGTAAACAACTTTCTCCCCTTATACAAGGCAATCAACTTCATGAAAGGTTTAGCCAAGTTGGAGCACAGAGTTAGATTTCTACATCATGCATTGACAGACCCAGCAACAATTCACAAAACAAAGCAGTGTATGCATATGAACAAAAAGTAATTGATGATCATTAAGACAGACACGGATGCAAGGTGCTCCTCAGCTAGTCTAGTTGTGTGGCATGGCATACCAGACTTCAATGCCAGAGGCACCAGTATGGAAAATGCCCTAAAATTTTTTAAGTCGGCATTACAAACTCCGGTATGGGCAGTTCCAATAAAAAGGACTCGTTCCTTAAGGTACATCAACAAAAACAAACTTAATAAATTTGATGTGACAGTAGCAAGACAACCTTCTTTTACTAATTTTCTACGGCCTAAATACTACTGTGGGATCCTCAGTAACCTCAGCTGCAGGAGGCTACTAATAGCAATATCAACTAACACTGACAACACATGTGGCTAATGGGCAGTGGAGGGCAACCTTCAGATGCAATGAAATTTCAATATTATACAAAAAATACATGTAGTTTTTTCATCAACTCATCCATGACATATCAAGAGAAGTTAGGTTTTATACGGCAAATAAAAATGAATTGATCATACTTGAAAAAAAGACAAAAATAAATTTGAAAGGCAATAAATTGGAAGAGATAAAGTAAAGATCATACCACTAAAACTGCTTTAGCCAGTTCCACACTCCCTAAACACAAATATCTAGTACAAAGAGAAGATAACTAGTACCTAATGGACATCCAAGCTACAAGACCATACTGTCTAGAAGCAACACGCATCCAAACTGTGGGAAGAACAGTGACACCAACAGCATGAAGCATCCTTACTTGGGCATTCTCGAGAGCTTGTACCATCTTCGAGTCAAATGTGACGACCAGCTCTGCCTCGTCACCGTCCTGCAGGACCTTCACCCCTCCTTTCTGGCTCTCATAGTAAGCATTCACTGACTTCTGCACACATCACATAAAGCATATTTTCAAACTAAAAAGTGCGATGAAGAGAAACAGTAATTGGCTGAGAAGAAATATGTTTGCCTAATAATGGTTGACTAACGGTTTTCCAATTCAGCTAAAAACTGTCTATACATTCACATCCTGTGTTAACAAACAACATAAAATTTTCAAATTCAGAAGCTACAGGTAAACAAAAAAACTGTATTCCTCGACAGCCAATGATATTATGCTCAATTATTTTTAATACTCCAAATATTAAGTTAAATTAACAGGCTAAGAGGACTCAAATTAAGGAGGAATCAAAAAAAGGGCAAGCAGATATTTTTAAGTATATATGTGATGTGTCCAACCACAAAATTAGATCATGCATGAAATAATATATAAATGAAAAATTCACAAAGTAAAAATCAGTACCAATCAGATGATATCAAGACAGGAAAATAAGTGTGCGAAGAGCTGAAAAATGAGTTATTGATGGAAAGTTTAAACAATAAATACCCAATATTTTGCTCCATCAATTATTATTAAGACTTATGCACATCATGTGGACAACAAATTTGTTAATCCAAAATAATCTTCATGAAATGAATCATTGAATGGATGGCATACATACAGAGAGAAACAAGAAAACACTTGTCAGTGTCACCAATGAAACAATAGTGATACAAATATACTGATGCTGAAATGTCTTGCACAATACCCTTTAAACATTTCTTAAAGAAATCTGATCTTGAAGTATTTTACAGCACCTTACTATACTATAACACTAAGAATTTAATTGTGAATGAATGAAATGCTTCCATTAGAAAGTAAAGCTTCAGAAAGGTCATCCTACACCAAAGCAAAGAATATAAGGAAAAATGTACCACTAGCATAACATTTCCCTTATACTAAAGATGTCTTAAAAAATAACATTATTTCAAACATAAGTGTGAAAGTTTAACTGCACGGCGTGAAGCACCAATCGATAAATTAGAAAGTACCTCCAAGTCCCACTGGCGATCTTGCAAGAAGAACTGTGCCAATGCTGCATCCGTCCCTGTCACTGCAGCAAACTGCTCTGTCAAAGCCTGGAATAAATTCAAATGATCATGAGTTACGGTCTACAAAAGGATGAAATATTACAATAATAATTACTATATAACAAAATGCAGGCATTAAGTATTAATTACAATTTAAAATCATGCAAACTATGTAGATAGAGGCAAGAATATGACAATCTTTGAGACAAAAAAACAATACATTTTGCTCTATTACCAACCAGAGATGGTCATTTTTAGACACTTTCACTTCAACTAACATGATGTTGAATGATTTTACAGACATTTTGTGGTAAAATGAATTGCAAATACAACATATGTAAAATTCGTTAAAACAAGTCAGTGAAACATCACTCCTAACATCATTTAATTTCTGCAACAGGACTTCAACACAACATATTGCGTGTGATATTTCCAGTATACTTTTATTAGTTCATTTCAAATTTAAGCATGAAGCCTGTCAAAATTTATTGCATTTTGAGATATTGATGATTTTAAAGCAACTTTTATTTTTCTTGATTATGCTACTATATTTATATAGTAGATGATCTATCATAACATAACTTCATTTATTACTTGGTGGGGGTCCCTAGTTTAAAAATAAACTTCTAACATCTAACAAGAAAAATTCACAAAATAGGATGAGATCAGGAAGTGACATAACTATGCCTAATTAAGAATACAATTCTTCAATTCTTGGAACTGATAATGCCAGAATTGCTAGTTTTACTTCACTTATACTGGGACTTTACATTTTTTTACAAAGCTAACACCCTATAGCATTCAATGTCAAAACCTACTGTGTTTTCTTCAACAAATCTTCAAAATTATTTAAAAAATGAAGTATACCTTCTACACAGTGTTTACCTTTATTATTGGTATATTGATTAAAAAAGAAACACTGTATGTCAACTATTATACCTTAACACATTGACTGCAATACGACCCACCGGTGGGTCGTTTCGCCCCTAAGAAAATAATATCATTGCAGCCAACGTGTTAACTATACATGTAGTTCTTCTTTCAGTTTATAGTAAGCACATTGGTGTGTTAAAGAAACTTTATGTTACCCATGCATAAAATTTGCTTAAAAAAAAACATTCTTGATCATGAAACTTGCAAGAAGAAAAACCACTTGTATAAAACTAGGAAGCTTTGAGCATTCACCCATCATCAGCTAATAATGTACACAGATGGTCATCATTAAAATGTGGTCAAGGGAACAGTGAAAAATAATGAATTCTCACTGTTACCTTTATCATATTTTACTGATTCTTTTTGTACTTTATTAGCTTATGATGAGTAAATGCTTGAAACATCTTATTTTTTACACATGTTTTTTCTTCTCACAAATACATTTTATGACTGCTAACATTTTATACAGTATTTCTGGGTCTTTTATTTTTACTGAATGCAAGCTAATTCCTAAATGACTTGATGGAGAAAATATTATCCTTAAAAATGTAAACTAACCTGGCATTGCTCTCGACTGGGTAAATTGTCTTCTTCTTCACTGTCATGTGCTGACTTTTCCGATCCAGGGCTGGAATGATGTCTTTCAGCTCTTTCACTTAGAGCTACATTATCATCTTCATCATCATCAAGATCAATTGTAGTTTCCTTTTCTTTATCACTCATTTTCAGACTCTCTTAATCTCTCACCAATAATTTGCTCTTAAATTATTAACAAAAGGCACGACTCAATTGGAATACAGACGTACTTTAATAAATAAATCTGAAACACTAATTTCAATTTAGAGTTATAATTCTCAGCATGGCATGAAGATATAATATTTTTCCCAGGCTTATTGGTACAAGATTTACTTAAAAATATAAGGAGGTTGCTTACAATAGAGCATAGTGCCATGTAAGTTCTGTCAGCTAATGAATTGATTTGAAAATTTAAGAAGTCTTCACATTGAACTTGATGTGAGGCATTGAGGCCTTTATTATGGTGGCCCATAAAGCTCCTCTACGAATCACACATTAAACAAATAAGTTGCATCCTCTTACCCTTTCAGCTGTAAACTAGTATTATCAAGAATTTTCTCAAAGTATTACTTTTTGACATGCCATGTATTTTCCAACCAAGAGAAGATATCACTATTTGTCAGTTTTTCAGTTAGTAATAAAAAATCCTTATGCTTAAGAGATCAATACAACTTGTACATCTATCAAACACCATCATTGCTTCTGATTTCCTGCTCCTTACCAAAAATTATTTATTGTATCAACAATCATCAAATTACACTCTTTATCCACTCCTGCAGGATAGCTTGCATCTGAATCACTTCCAACACACTACTGAACTTTTCTATACTGCTCATAAACTACATTCATCAAGATTTCTTGCTCAGATTCACACATAATGCATTCAAAATAAAATACTCTATTGTTTCTTCCACCCTACTGTCGCACTGCACACACATTTTAGACATCCTTTGATTCCATCTGTGTCTATCTACTTATAAAGTTTTACATTAGGACTAAACACCCAGTGACTTCCAAAACTTCTATCAGAGAATACCTCAGTCCTTGACACTTTCTTCTCAATGTACTAGGCTACAGATATTTTTCCATTCATGCTTTTTTTCTACTTGCCCAGTACATACTTTTTATTCTCCGTTCAATTTTTTTTCTTCCATTTATTACTGTCCCAATCTTGTCTACTTCATTCTAGAGTTCTAAAAAAAACCTTCATCAGCAAAACTTTCATACCTAACACATACAAACTTAGGGATATATGATTCATTTGTAAGCCTCTTACACTCCTCCTACTCACATACACTCAAATTGCATTCAAGAATTTAAGTCACCCAGCAAATATTTTTCACTCAATTTTTACAGTGTAATTCAATACAGTTTCTATCACTCAGAAAACAAATTTCTTTCAGTGTCACCTCTAACTGCCTTCACAGGTGTTCATTTTGGCACATCCAGTGCCAAACAACCTACCTGATTCACCACCATTCAATCAACAACATAGATCAATTAGCAAGATACAAATAAAATTCTGCCTTGAAGTTATCATCAACACTACATTTTCTTCTCTTCTAGATTATTGGAGCTTGGAACAAGTCCATGTAGCTTTACGACATCAGGTTATTCCTCCAGGGTATGGGGAATCAGATCTGCAAAATAAGAAGCACATGTAGTCATAGCCAGAGCTGGGCAGCGCTACTTTGAAATGTAGCGG
>VOMN01086839.1:0-36199 GCA_014899125.1 Orchestia grillus
CATATATGCATGCGAGAGGTATGAAGCGACCTCTCAAATATTGACAAACATCAGCCTTATATCTCTGTAGTTCCGTCACAGTTGAGACTACTTCTATCCTACCTGCTTTTATTGCTACGGACTCTAAATCAAATTATATCGTCAAGATAGATACATGCGAGTTTACGATTCTTACACCTAATCGAAGCTTTTATTTTAAGCAGAAAAATACTTGTGAATATGTTTTGCCTGGAAGAATACGCCCTAATAACTCTACAGAGCGGCACGCGGCTGCTTTCACCGCAACTCTGGACGCAGAAGTACTTGTATCTGAATCACCCGAGGGAGACACAAGGTGAAGTTGTGGCCGCCTACTTCGAGCAAAAGAATTTTTCTTTACTTAGTTTGCGTCACGACCGCGACTGGGTGCCGGAGCTGCGCCCTCGCATCTACTCTTTTCGGCTTGAAAAAGATCCAGAAGGCTTGGAAACAACTCGAGCAAGAAAATTGAGATCCTTAACTGGGAAGAAATCCTTAACTGGGAAGAAAGTCTAGGTGAGAGTTATTCAAGCGAGAATTAAAGAAAGAATCATGGCAAATTGACTGCGCGAAAAGACAAAAATGTGTCTATTTTTAAATGATCTCGCTTCGGCAGCTGTGGTTTCCAGACGGATCGTACAAATCATACCAATGGCATAGTAATAATTTTATGGGCTACGGGCAATCTTGTTAGATTCTTCACAAAAACTTTTACAGAACATTGGTATCAGGAGTACAAAGACAATAGTGTCGTGTCAGTACCAGATGTATAATCGCAATAACATCAAACAATGTATTAGTATTCCATTAACTACTAGTTATGAAAAGAAAGGGTTAACTTCTAATTTGATGAATTGAAGGTGTCTTATTAGACACTGACTACTGAAATTTCTGAGAAATATTCTATGATCACTGATGTGAACATAAGCAATTTTTTAACTCTTGCTTGGTATGAAACAACGAAAGGTTGTATCGCACTTAGAAACTGAGGAAAATGAATTTTCAACGATATAAATTTCATCCAGTTATTTCTTCAGAACAACCTCAGAAAAAATGGCAGAGTGTTACTCACCCAGCATTTGAGAAAAAGTCAGTACAGTGACGTCAAATTCGAACGTGAATAGGAACCAGAGGTTCGTCTCAGAACTTGATTTTAAAATGAACCAAATTTAAATGCGGACGGGACCAGCATTGAAGTACTTGAGGACTGCAATTCTCTGCAATGAACATCTTGAAATTCGCTGACTCAGCTAGTTAAAAGAACTTTTATGTTAATTTTAACTCTTTTCTGTAAAGCACATTCGAGGAGCTTTTCCATCACTCGTACATGTAGTCAAGTTAACCCAAAGAAGAACTGAAGCATGCTTTTAACATCTGATTTCACAGCACACACTCCTACAAACCCTGATCGGCTCATATTTTGGCTCAACAATCTACAAATTCCACTTTTTTCTGTTGCATGTGTACTCTCTTCCTTCGACTTGATAAACTTTATACATGCATACTTAATATACAGGTACAAGCAACTGCAAATCAAAAGCTATTAATAACATCACATGTTAACAATGTAAAAGTCATATTAACAGTTTACTCTAGGAAACATTCCATTAGATTCGAAATCAAGTCTTTTTATTTCCTTGTCTCCGTATATTTGGTATGCGAGCAATTTCGAAAATATAAAAAAGGTCACAAATTCGAATAGTAAGTAAACCTATCAAAAGATGTAGGAGACGGAAAAGAAACCTGAATGAGAATCTGATTGCTCTAAGTGTACTGTGTGCTGTGAAGACGGCGGCAGAGAACAAGGGAGAGGAAAGATTCGAGGATGCGTGACACACATCAGAAGTAAAGCAACAATGAGGGAGTCAGGCGGCAAGCATGAAAAATATCAGAAAAATGTAAATTTACCCAGAATTGAAGTAAGGAAAATTGGTAATGAAGTTCGATAATGCACCAAATAACCTTTCACAGCAGAACAAACCCGTAAAAATCGAGAAATATCCACGCAAAGTTAAGACACGTACTTTATCATATTCATACCATTGAAATGCGCGTATTAAATTTTGTAAAGTATTAACTGCGATGGGTAAATAATAACTGCGAGCTGATGGAAATTTTCTCAAATTTTCTCTATAAACACCCTAGCCGAGTGCGGGCGTGTAAGCCAGAAGACGTAGGGGAAAAGTAGCAAGCTCTGAGGGTCCGTGTGCTCGCCAAAGATAGCTCTAGCGTACCAGGAGCAGGCGCTTAGAAAACGCACAGCGAAGCTTACCATAACTGAATCGGTTTGGGTACGGTTGTGAGTGAGGTAAATTTCTGATAAAGTGACTGAAATGAGCACAAAACACTCGAGAACTTCCTTTGAACTTTTCACGCAATGCTTCAATATTCTTCAAGTTTTCCGAAAACGTAGAAAATATGGTCTAGCACATACATTTTTTTGTCAAACATTTACACAAAGTGCGGTAACGATTTTTTTTTTCGAGGGAAGATTTGATAGAATATATCTGTAACGTCACTCTTTCTATGTTTTATAAGGATTTGAAGAATTTTAGTGTATTGCATCCAAAGCTCAAAGAATGGAAATCTATTTTTGTAGTTAAACCTATATAACACAAGTGATTCATTCAATTTTATTAAACCTTCAAATGGTCACTGAGTTATTCTTGGCTTGGTATGAATAACGTTGCACAAAGGAGTAGATTAGATGAATCTCCTTTATTTCTTGCTGTCGATAAATAATACATGTGGACTTTTACAAAAACAATAAATTCAAATTAACTTGAACCTGAAGATCTTTCTGCTCATAAACACGTCACTGCTGCTATTCAGCAAAATCGAAGTCGATACGGATTGTATTTCAGCAAAACCACTACTGATACCATCTATCACCTCGCTTTACTTGAGTGCATGCAAACCACGACTCTGTTGAATTTCAAACTCTAATTTCAAAATATCAAGTTCAGGATTCTCATCGAAGCGGGATCCGGAGAAAGATTTTTATGTACGTTTCACTAACGAAACATGTGTGCTGTCATGGCTGTGTATTTGGTGCTTTCTAAACGCTGCCATTCAGGAACTATCATTTTCTGCACTGCAAATCATCTGATTATTTAATGTAGTTTTAACAGGAGGTCTGAGATGTTCCATTAGAATAAGAGCTAACACTGCAAAGTGAGTTGAGACAAGAAATGATTGAAGCTACAGTCTAATAGCATGCAAGCTTATTTTATGAGCATATATTCTTACCGAGCCTAATGTATCTTCTCCTTGCTGTGAATGAACTCTTTCCAAAAGCCACATTCCCCTATCCCATCAGCTCACTACAGACAAGCTTACATAGATTTGGACGAACAACTATTTTACCAAAATTACTGCTCAAGATTTGCATCTTACTTAAAGCTAGGAGATGCTATAGTATATCAAGATTTATCAGTTAATATGCATTGATGGAATGATAAAGAATTGCAGCTTTATCTAAAGATTGTCAGATTAGTCATTGAATGATGGGAAAATATTAATTATCAATTGAAGATTCTCATCGGTACTAAAAACAACTTATTTAATAAGTGGGCCAGGATAATGGAACACTGAAACTAGAATACATTTCGCAAAGCATCATTCAGACTGTAATCGATATGAATATCCGCCAAACAACCTTTTCAAACGCTTGAAATTTTTTATCTTTTCACAGCGGTGGTGCGACTGGCTAATCAAACGATTTAGTGTTCTGAGGCCGCTTCACTTCACTCTCTTGCTCTTCATTTGCCAGGAAGAAGCTCAGTACTTAGCCCCTTATTTAATCTTAGGAACAGATTGCATTTGCACCTCATTAGATTGTCCAGGAGCATCTTTATTGTACGTTTTATAAAACTTCATGCTGTTTCAATACATCATTATAATTTAACCTTAGGTTTAAATGGTGATAGCTAGCAAGGCTATCAAATTTAAGCATTATTTACTAATTTACTAATCAGTCAACTACACGTGACTTATAATGAATTCAAAAAATTATTTATTTAAATTTCTGCTCTATTGAATTCTAGCCAAATTCTATTTTAGCAAATTAAATAAAATCGTGTTTAATTACGTGAAATAAATTACAATTTTACTGTAATTATACACAAGTATTTGAGCCTCGGAATACAGCACACAAAACTATAGAAACCAACTATGAACAATAACTAATAATAATTGAATTATAAGCCCCCGTAAGGAGTTCGGCAAAAGGCTCAAGCTTACATTACCAAATTTGCGTGCAATGTGAAGAGCGTCAATGTTTTGGTTGAGGGACGGTCCTCTGGGATCGATGGGAGGCGACCGAAATAGCGAGATTACGAGCACAGCTTCTTCGCCATCTTCGCTGAATAATCAATAGCACAATATTGCTGTAGAATCGACAAAAGTTTTAAATATCTCCAAAGAATTCTACTATGGCAAGAACTGTGATGATATATTTACACTCTTTTCATTCATAGAGAAACCACAAATAAATTGGACAAAAACAAAGTTCCTATATGCAGATTATGTCTACATCCTCTTGATTAGTAATGTTTTAATTACACTTTCTATTTTCCAAGATCTCCGTCCAAACAATGAGAAGCAATCAAAAACTGATTGAATTAAGAAACGCGAAGGGTGCCGAAAATAATGAAGACACCATCAAAAACGAATGTTGTTCTTTTCAGAGCTGCCTTGCCAAGCGATGAATCCAATGGAACTTCAGGTGACTGGCACTTTGCAAGTCAAATTTCGCATAGAAATTTATATAAGTAATTTGAAAACACAAGTCAAATGCCTATCGGTATTAGCATAAGGCAACAAATATGGGTGCGTATTTTTGCTGTATTGCTCGAATAAAGCAGAAGTGTCATAACATTTGTGAAAGTCTCCTTTGTAGATGCTAGTGAACTTAATTGTTCCATTCATTAAAAGATTTTTTATTCAGCATTGTTGTTTAATACTTCCATTCAGCGAATGATTCTAATTTTATCACCACGAAGAGTGTTTGCAATTTGACATAAGAATACTTGCAATAATGCAATAGATTTATACAATCTACAGTAATAAATAAACTCTTCGTTGCAAATTCTGGCTACTCTATGTAAATAGCAAATAACACGAATTTTGACCATGTAACGCAGGCCTTTGTCAATTGGAAAACTCCACAAATTCCCGAAAATTTACCCTTCACTTAATATTGAGGCACTGGAATGTCGTTTGGCTAGAAATAAAAAATTGCTCTTTGGGTAATTTATTCGACCGAATTGAGTCAATAGAGAATTCCCTTTAGAGAAATGTGTAACTATTCCAGGGAATACTTACAAGATGCATCAAATTTTTAAGAATTTCAGTTGCACGGTTATGATTACTAATACAACAAATATCGGATTTTTGACTACAACGTAACATCCTTTAATTACTTACGAGCAGCTTTCTTGTTACCTGAAGATGCTTTAGCATGGCAACAAACTCATTCCCAACGAGAAGAATTTCATATTGTAGGAATTCCACAATTTCTAAATATTCGAGTACTTTCAATTTTTTCCGGTTATCAGAATAGGTCCTGAGTATTTGTATGATGTGATAGTAATCAGATTTTCATTAGAATGTACAGACTAAACTGATTTTCTGAGTTGTTCAATTGTTGACTCTAAGTGGAACCATATGCTGCCCACTGGTGCTCGAGTGCAATGGCATGCGTTACTTCTCAGAGCGCAGACTTCATCAGATGGTGTCTGAAAGGGAGCAACACTTCTGTAAAAGTTAAAAAACTCTATTCAGAATTTTAGCGTACGCTAGGTATGGTGACAGAATTGTGGCAGAACTACCCTTTTCTCTCCAATTTGCTACTCTGTTCTTCGATGTGTAAGGCATTCTAAATCACACGAGATCAGGCAGTGTATGCACGGACGCTTTTTGCACTAGATATCAAAGATATGGAACTAATCTGCCAGGACATTATTCCGACTAGACAAAATACTTGGCGGAAATTATCCCGAATGGTTACTGTGCCTTGCTGATGATAGAGGCGTCTTTTGATAATTCAAGTGCAAATCGATACTTGGCATCGGTATATGAAAAAATGCGCCGAAATTATTTTATGTAACTCCGTCCAACAACATTAAATCAGTTGACATTTGCGGAAGAAGTGAAAAACTTCTCTGAGGTCTTGCATTTCTATACAAGTCAGGCTTGATTTTATGCCATTTAAATTTCCTCACGCTTATATTTTCGCGACCCTTACTGATCGTCAAGTAAATATTTGCAAATGATTTCGGTTCATTCTGTACCTATTTCAATATTATAGAGTTCCCAGTCGGGTTCAACGAGAAATACACATCAGTGTACGTTGCTCAGGTAATATTGTCAACCCTTTTCAACACGAACAGCTTATTCCTAGTCTGCAACAATTTCTTAAGAATAATTATTACTGCCCACGAACATAAATATTCTTTAGATATGTATTTATTGAACTTTGTATCATTTCCATGCTGAACATTAGGCTAATGCAATTTCTCATTCAGTAGTTATAACGTGAATGAAATTTAGCGTTTGTAATGAAGATTTTAACTCTGATGCGTTGACGAGATTCAACAGGCGAGATTAAGCAGTAAAAAATCCTCTCGTTATTCATGTTTCGACTCATGAAATCTCAGGGGGGGCAAAAAAATAGTCACGTGAGCATGTCAAATTTGTAAGGGACTTTAGGAGTCCAAGAGGATAATTCAAGAAATTTTTCTTAAAAGTACAATCGTCGTGTCATTTAAATCATTCATTGTTGGTGACTGACATACAGTCATTGCGGACTTTGCTAGAAGGAGAAAAAAGAGAACAACAGAACAATATAAGCCGTCACTTCCAAAACATAGAATTACTCATTGCACTATTAAACCTAGATTATTCTGAGATTTTATAAGTTAGTAGAGCATTTAGGGTGCCCCAAATTTCCGTGTAAATGATATTGCGTCAGTGAGCTCTTTTGTTTGTTTTATTATGCAAATAAACATGGAAACACACTTTCTGCATTACCTTGTCGTTAGCGTGCATTCTGCACAAGAAGATTGTGTTTATTATTGTTAAATGCAGCTAATAACGCCAAATTTTACGAACGCGCGTTTCTGTTGTGTAGTCTCAGTAGAGTAAATTGAAGTTAGGGTTAAATTTTTCTTGCGGATTGTAATCAGCACAAATGACTGTCTCTGTCTTTTTGGTAGACAATTTCTGCCTATGAACATTCTTTCCGGTGCATTAAGAACACAGACAATTTTTTGAATGTTTTTTAGCATTCTTCTGGTAAAAGATAAAATATCAGGTGCACCTCACCATTAGGCCGCAACAAACAACAGTGCTGAAGTTTATACGCCATTTATGAGTACGCGTAGAAATCCTGTCGCCACCGCTATTCTGATGTTGTTAGAGCACTTTTAATGGGAAACTTGAAACATTATGATACCAATTATAAAGCAAGAAAGAGCAATCAAGAAACGGGATCCGCAGTCATTCAATTTGTGGAGGTAAACAACATGAGTCGATCGAACTACAACATACGGGACTCTGCTCATCAATAGTCTCCTCGACAGTGTGATGACAACCACCGACAGCAAAATAAACGTCATTGAAAAACAGAATATTGGAAACCACAACATGCACAGCTCTGTAATCATTTTCATTCTAGATTAAATGATATTGAGGAATGAGTACCCCACACTAAGCTAGAGCGTGTATTGGGTCAAATAATAGAACAGTGAGTAAAATAAGCTAAGAAGAACTAGTGAAACAAGGAGCGCATGAGCAAATTGCAACATTCTATAATAATTATCATCGTACCCACCCTTCAGGATGAAGAAGAGAACGAAAGATGAAAGCCTAAGCAGTTGACTCTAGTAACAAAAATGCTGACAAAAACATCCAATAATGACACCGGAAAATGATAGATATAAATCTACGACAGCACATAACTGTATCAGACGAACGCTTGCATCACTTTCTCACTTATTATACAATACATCAAACGTGCAGCATGATACAAGAAACTAAATAATACCATTTTAAACATTCGAAATATATCAAAAATGTAAGAACAACATTTCAATATAATTTTACGATATCGAATGGTAATACGACGGTAACGATGAGCGCGCACAAGACGCGACTGTGGAAGCTTGATTAACCCATTAATACGACGGGACCAGTAGGACAACCTAGACGATGAATTGTCCTGGTACCAACAGAGCAGGGTAGTTAATTTGTAGTCCATACCTAAGATTTCCATCGATAAGCCGTTGGCTAATCCGTGGACACCTTTGAAGCCCATCAGAGCTGGAACTTTTTAACTCTACATTAACACAGCCTTCAAAATCAAGTCGGAAAATTATGTTTCGTATCAGTTCTGTCTCTATCAAAATATTATAACACCAAAATGAATCACAAATTAAGTAGATTGCAACTAGATCGTGAACTCTTAACAAATATTTTTGCGAATAACGTAGCTTCCATTTAAAAATGCAACGTTTGACAGCTAATTAAATCTTTCACCTACTTGTCGGCCAACGTAGCGAGCACGTTCAAGAGTTAATTCCAGCAGTACTGAACTATTCACCATTTTTCAACTTGAATCTCATATTAAATTAATAGCAGCCAGCGGCAAAGCATGCTACCCTCCAAAAAAACACAAGTCGCTTTGAAGATATCAAGTTGAATCTAATCTAATTATCGGTTTATATTTGCGGTGTAAGTCGCTGTAGCAATACTAAGATGTAAAGGCACAACCAAAACCGTAAGTAAGTTGGTTATTTCTTTGGAAAGTGTCCCTCATATTTAATTGTGTATTAATCTTTAAAATAAAGTGACATTAAATTTAAAACGAGCATTACACATGAATAAAATTTGATAATACTTCTATCAATTTGCTATCAATTTAATTAATTGCTGACAAAAATGCTGACAAAAACATCCAATAATGACACCGGAAAATTATAGATATAAATCTAGGACAGCACATAACTGTGCTGCCCAGATCCTTGTTTTTAATTTCCGCAATAAAATGTTTTTTAATATTTTAAAGCAATAAAAATTGCGTTTTTAACGATTTGGCTGCAGGTGGGGGGCTTTATTATAATAAAAAAAATTTAATTAATTCATTAGATCAGCTCTACTTTTTTCTCCGGTAATTAAAGAATTTAAAGCTAAGTTTCCGAAGTTGCATTTCGGTCAAAAATAATGTTTTCAGAGGACTATAACGAAACAAGTTCCATTCCACCGATAAAAGATCATCAATACAGCATAGGAATTATTCATCATCGGAACACCATGAACGCAAAAGACGCCCTTACTTTTTTAGTTGCATCGTAAATTTTCTGATAAAAAAAGGCAATTTCATGATTTCTTTAAACATTTTCTTCGGAATGCTTAGAAACATTTAGAAACATTTATTTACTAGTAGTAATTTACATCAGATACAGGTTTACAATCAAATGAAGAATGACGAAGAACCGGGATCAGGATGTATACCACATGTGGGCCCGAATAAGGTACGAGGTTTCTAGGGCAACCTATATAGAAATGAAGGCATTCAATTTATAGTACATCAATGATTAATAACAAAAAAGGCTTAAAGTTACCCTCAGATCCGTAAGTTACAAGAACTGAATGAGTGGGTCTATATTAAATATTAGGGGCAAAACATGGCATGAATTTATCAATTTACGTAAGAGACTACGTACATACACATATCTGAGTATATATCCACATAGGTCGACGTTCACGAACTTATGTATACTCCTATCAGTTGCATCAGGTATGAGTATAAGTATAAGTTGCAGTTGCATTACTTCAATGCGCCATTAATTTCAATGGTCATGGTAAGAAATAAGAGAGATACAATAGCAGTTTCAAAATTCTAACAAGTCTTTACTTTTTAAGAATTAGTGCTCCGACACTTTTTTCTCATTGGCTCATAACGCATCAGCAATACCCTGCAGAGTTAGCTAGTTACTTCAAATGAGCAGCCTTGTTCCACCAGCGTTATAGTCGCCGTTGAAATACAGCTCGCATTGCTCAGAAAAACGAGCCTCCCTGGATGAGAGACAGTGAGCTACAGGCTTGCGGGGAGCAAGAGGAGCACGCTAACGTGTCTTTTAATGCACAGCTCATGCCATAAAAATACATTGCATTTGGTCTTAAAATTATTGTAATCTTCATAATACAACTCGCGTCGTTGTCTGAAGTGTGAGTGTGCTGCTCTTATTTTTGTGAATGGAGGAAAACATTTCTAGAAAGTTGAAATTTATGTTTTGATATGATCTGGAACGTTTTTATAGACGGAATTCTTTACAGCTTACTAATTTATCAATAGAGTGTGGATGGTGTACTCAGTTGTGGGTAATACAATACAAAATGACGCGACGGGTTAGTGCACCTTATTAATCTTATGTACAACCCACGGGAGCATTTAACTGAAAAGAATGATACGTGGATGGAAGCAAACACTGGATTCGATGTTTCACTGGATATCAACCGAAGCGTCGAACCCCTTCTGAGTGCCATGATTCTCAACTCCAGAATAAGTGTCATGAAAGTTGTACTGAAATATACAAACTGTTTAATTTGAACGTTTCAAGCTTGACTTATTTTCAGTTATGTCCTCGTATCTTCCCTCAACAACGATTTTGTGAATTTATACTTGTTGACCAAACACATCGTAAATTATACTAACAGACCTAACCCATCGTAAATTATACTTTCGAACCTAAAACATCGTAAATTGCGCTTCCAGACCTAACTCATCGTAAATAATACATGCTAACATAATCTGACATGCTGATTACAGTCATCGAACTTGCTGATTTTTATTTTCCCGAAGATTCATAAATAGCTATCATCAAGCAAATAGTTCATCTCATTGAACTTTTACGGGTCAAAAATTTACCAACAAATCTATGCCCATGTTTAAAACAGTTTCCCTCTGAAAAATGCTAGCTTTGAACAGTAAATAGAAGAAGCCATCCCATAGAAAATATAGGTTTTAACTTGCTGAAAATCCGAAGTTAAGTCTCGCGTAACTCTTTATCAGCTAATTTATCTTGATGATTTGTTAACAATAAATCGTTCTTTTATGAATACCCTTAGGAATTCATTTGCCAAACGAGCCCACATTGATATTTGATAGAATAGTATTTAGATATATTTCTTCTCACACCTTCATTTTCAGTTTATTGTACAAACACCAAAGTCGCTCCAATGGTTAGAGCTTGCCAGGCCATACATATTCCTAGTAAAAATGGAGCTTCAACATGTAGCCCAAAACTTAAATAAAACATAAAAAGTGTCCATAACTTCACTCTCAAAGGCCTAAACTTTGCACCGTGACTTAGAGCAGGACACACATTCCAGCGAAAGTCTACTGGACAGACCTGTTGAAGCAACACCGTCAGGTTTCTCTCGAATTTATCCATGAAATATTTTTCGCAGCAGTTAACTGATGAACTTTTGAATAAACGCGACTTATGGTCGCTGAATTGCTGAGAGCGATATAAAGTCTGGCGACTGGTTTCCCTATTGATGTTCCCACCCGGATGGTAACTGACGGTGGGCAAAAAATTCCAACAATGGAAAGCCTATTCACGTGAAGACCTTTGCATTTCAAACTTAAAATTTCTCGTTCTTTGCTCGTCAATTTTTATGAGTTCGCGATTTGTGAGCCACAGCAGCATAATATTTTGACCCTTAAAAATAAAAAATAACAGAATGAATTGCTGGACTGTTATATAATTCTCCTAGCGATGTGATGTTCTATTCATAAATTTTTTTTAGCTTAGTTCCGTAATTGATATATATATGTATATTATGAGATTAAATATTTACTTTGAGATAACTTCAGACTATAGAGCACCTACATATATTCGAAAAGTTAGTGAACTATGTTCAAAATAGTGATGAGAACTAATTAGTCTATAAATCTAAGTTCGAAAGAAAACGACCTAAACTAGTAATTGTATAATCCATACAAATACTCACATTCATGTTAACACAGCTTCTTCTAATACTTATAAATTTATAAGGTTTGAAATATAATCTAAATATATTTTCTGCATTAGACATAAAAATTTCTCATCTCCGCTAAAACACGTTTTGATTCATATTCATTAGAAATAAAGACGTCTCACATCGATTGCACTACTCTGTCGCAAAATAAGCAACTAATGTTCGCGGGCTGAGCGTGGCTACCCGGAAGTGGCCTCACCCCGACTGCAGTGGCCCGCATCTCGTCAGCGAAAGTATAGCTTGAGCGACGTATTTCAGACACCAGGTTTATTAGAGGGTTTTCCAAATAACTCAATGCGGCTGCACGAGCACCGAATAATGGTACACGGTCAGAGCCTGGGTATTTCATATATTTCGATGAATTTGGAACCTATCGGCACTTAAAGATCCATAAGTGAAGTCAATTCTCACACAAGATTAGACTCCACTATAAATGAAGAGTAAGGGACTCATCAATGATTACCAATCTTGTGAGAAAAATTTTTAAAGCTATTTAATGAAGAGCTACAACATTATTTGGCGCGCTGGAATTTCTCTTGAAAAGTCAAGAGGAACCTTAGCGTCAAATTTGTGAGACCATCTGAACCATTTCATTCGAAGCCGCACTAATGAGAAATTAAATCGAAACTATTCCTGGTGGAATCATTTATTACACTAATTACATTTTTTCAGACACTCAACTTTAACCCGTTCTCTGGTCTACGACTTCAAATTCAGGTAAAATACTGCATTCTAGAATATCTTCAGATGTATTAATATAAAAAACATTGAGCAAAAAATAGATTTTTAAAATCCCGTACAGTTTATTTTCAAGAATAGAACTAAAATGAGAATAGCAACCACTGCTTATGACACGGATGCGCGTTAGTTCCTAAACTTTGTTTTTCTTGGCCTTGAAACAAGAACTTAGAACACACCCGTCATCGAACTTACTGAGAGGAGAGCTCATAACTCTTCTCTGCTGTTGGAGACAGATCTTCTACAATTTAGTTTTCTCTCAACCTACAAAGTTCTGCGTTTGGAAGGAACTCACATAACTACAGGGTTACGGCAAATAATCTGAATATTCTGAGTTCGATGTAAACGAAATGAAAAATGAACGTAAGAATTTCTGTTTTCTAAATGAATGTATAAGTCAGTGTTATTTTTTTTCAAATTGTGTATGCATTCATTCATTCTTGATTTTATTTCACTCTTATCAAGCCGACAACTATGTGAGCCCAGTTCTCTTCAGCAAGTATAATATACACAACGCAGATACTGGACTGAAGTCTACGGTATTTCATCCGAATATTTAAGTATCTATTCCACTGTAGCTTCAAGCGTTTCTTTTTCATGCCTAATTTTTTTTCAATTCCCAAGCGTTTGATGCAGAACTGGAAGAAAGAATCTTGAAGGAGGCATTTCCTCTTTTAGGTAATGAAAGCTTATATTATTATTTGTTGATGCAATTTTTAGAGCTGAAAAATGAGCGTTTTACTCAGCTTTTCCCAGTGTTTTCTATCGAGAATATGAAATGCTTTAAGTCTTTTACTTCGTTTTTAAAATGTATTTTATAAATTACAACACTTAATCATGAACTCCAAAACTCTTTTCAGCTCATTTTCCAGCGGTTGGACATGAAGACAGCAGCGTCAAGACGGTAAAGTTACCCCAATCGAGGTAGGATTTCATCTATCCCGTTTGGCAAACAAGCCTCGGACTGAGTTAAGCTTGCTCCCAATTACTATTAATTGGATAAGAGTTCCAGTTACCCGGGAAGATAAACTGTTATCCGACTCTTAGGCACGAGAACTTCAGCTGTGAAATCTCAAGGATCCTACCGGCAAAACAGACTAGTATGACAGTTGAAGACCAGTGCAAGTCACTAGGAAATAACTTGACCGAGTTCACTCAGTGTAAGCACGCATGAAGCGTATAATCTGGGCGTATTTTTACGATAAGCAATATGCAATGTGGGAGCATAGTTAGCTGCAAATGAAGGCTTTAGCGTCTCAGCGTATTTAACTTACGAGCTTTTTCCTTTGTATTTTGACGTCACTTAGTGACTCATTCAGCAACTTAGAACATACATGAAGCTTATGTTCCAACATGAAATACCCGAAGAACACAACACATTTCTCTGAATAGTGAGTACTCACCTGATAGTTGCCGTAACCAAGATGATCGCAGGGGCAGCGGCAGTTTTGAAGATGCCTTTGTAGGTCAGGTGGTAAAGAACCCAAGGATTCTCGAGAGCCCCTGAGTCCTCGCCACTCCTCAAAATCTCTGATATCGCAATGGCTAGCATGACTCTGAACACTTCGATCGTCACTGACACCCATTGCAGCTGCACTGGTCCCCACACCCCCCATGTCCAAACTGTACGACTCCTGAGGCTCAGGAGGCAAGCAGCTCGAATGAATCTCGACCATAGGGTACCCTGGCTCAGAGGGCCCGTAGTCGCATGGTGCGCCTCCTCCTGGACACTCAGAACACACTTGGCTGCAACTGTCGTCCGATGTTGGCGCCGTGAACGCCGAACCACTGTAGCCTCTTGGTAAGGAGGGGTAATCTGAGCCCATGGATGTGAGACCCCCATGCTCTTCCCTCTCCAGTCCATAGTTCGGTAAAGATACATCGCAATATCTTTTGTTGCTAATTTTGTAATCAGGATGCACTATTCCATAGGTGGCAGGGGCAGTTTGTTGGTAATAGCTGGGATTAGGTTTGAACTCTTCTCGAGGTGGTTGAGGGCCGCTCATGGGGACGTGAGTTTGAGGCTTGGTCGAGTAATCCTCTCGTGTTGCCCCAGACGGCGCATCTCCTCGTTCGAGGATTCTGGAGAAGGGCCCGCCTCTCACCAGGTTAATGCGAACATCACCATTTGCCCATTCCATGACGGCGGCGTTGACCCTCCACGTCAGCCTGGGGTCAGGCCATGACACCGCTGGGAGGCCCTACGCACACAGGGCCTGTTAAGCACAATTTGGTGGTCCCCGTGCCACAGCACCCATCCACCGGTGGGGCAGCCTCCAAAGGCCAAAGAGGCCGCGCACTGCACTGCGACGCGGTGTGAGCGTTACAGGATGCTCGACACTATCATTCCCTCTCACTCGACAGCGAGCTCAACACTGAGCCCCCCGACCGTCCCAAACCTGCCTGACTGCCTCTCGCGCCGCCGCTGCTCTCTCGCTCGTCCGTCCGGTGCTCTTCACCTTCCTCTTCTTACCTTCAATTAGGCCACAACCTACCACTCAAGCTTACTTTAAACTCCACCTGACCATCATAAAAACATAACTTGAAGTCAGAGAATGCTTTTGAATTTAAGGAATTGAAGCCACTGGAACTCTAATGGAATTAGAGGGGAAGTGAAAAGGTGGGGGTTGGTGAGAGTGACAGAGTGTGAGTTGTACCGCAGCCAAGGTCTAGAGAGCGGCGAGCGAGAGCTCCTCGTGCGCATCCCGCCTGCTCAGGCTGCCCGCTGGCATCCATCACGTCTCTCCTGATTAGGCTTCTTCACTTCCACGTGCGACTTCTACTTCAACTGATTCGTAAACTCGGAACTTTTACGATTGCTCATTTAGGCGAGCAATGCTTCAAGTTCCAAACCGACACCCATCATATGAATGTGCAGTTTGATGCCTGGCATTACTGTACAGGGGTTCTCAAGCTTTGTGCTGATGGGCTCTACCTAATTCATATGTTTAAAATATTAACTGATACCATACGTTCTCAATATCTGTTTGAATTTCCCTAAAAGTTTAAAAACTAGTGTTACCTAAGAAGCTGTAAACTACGTACAAGTAATTATTAGGAAATCATTTTACACTGACGGTCATTAAAGCTAAGCATCTTGAGAAATAAGTCAAATGATAGCCCTTCAAGTAAGCAAAGATAAGTTTTCAGAGCGATTAAGCGGAAATGTCATACAACGTGCTCATGAATCTTTATTACCAAGGTCCGTGATTACTAAGACTGTGCGCACCTCGTCAGTTGTTCTTTCTTTTCTTTTTGATTAATGGCAAAATGCAAGTACCCAGTATATCCTGGTGAAGCTCAAAAGAACCCATTCCTCCCAGCCATCGCGCAGCCACCAAGGGATTGTCCAAGCAAAGTAGAAGGTTGTTGACCCCTAGCAGAAAGTTTGCACCCATAGTCTGCATTCTCATGCATATGGCATAAAACTTAGAACAGAGAGGTAGGAAGCCTCAGACCAGCTACTTCTTCTTATCAATGGACAATATCTTGCCTAATATAACTATTTGTAAATAGTAATCAAGAGCTTTCGGTGAAGGTGCGAATTTTTTGGAGTAAATGCTGAAGAGTTTTATTTATGAAGTACATATAAACTTTTCAGTCGGAATTAAAGATAACAGTTTTTAGCATAAACTATACCCGTGAGTTAAATTTTGCATGTTTCCTTTGCTCCATTATATTTTATGGGCGTTCAATAAATTTTATAACTTTTTCAAGTTGTTGATATTCATGAAAAAATTGAAATCAAATTTCATTCCAAAAAATAAATTAAATTTCTCTTTAAACGTTGATAAAAAGTTGGACTCATTCAAGACTACTCACATGAATTTGGAGCCTGATTATTTCATTCATATTAAAAGACCTAAAATAAATTTTCCTCCTTGTAATAATGCTGACTTCTAGATTTAACTAAAATTTATTTGTGAATATATTTATTGAAAAATTATTCCAAAATTGAGAACGTTTACATAGCTTTAGTGTATCAGTTATGCAGCAAGTATCCGTTAGCACATGAATTAGCAAGTCAACAGTTTCGTATCTACAAAAATAATTGCCTAATTCCCAAACACTTTCATTTATTCTATTGCTCAATTGCCATAAAGTGGCCCAGGAATCCTAAGCAGTTTCCAGGAGAGTAATTAATTTAACAGAAAAGGTAATTATATTCGAGGAAATATTGAAGCTTTGGAATATTTACAGCGTGGCCCAAAGTGATTAATTAAAGAGGAATGCACTTGTATACGCTAGTAGTCGTGGAAAAAAGAATCATATATTTTTATAATCGAGTAAACTTTTTTCAATGATGTAAAAACTCCCAAAATTCATAAAATAGTTAACACTCATACAGGTCACCCACTCAGAGAAAAATTAGCGGCTTTATCTCAATGGCATTGCATCGTCAAATGGAAACTTTTTTTTTGTTGTTGTTCATTATCAGTACCTTCTGACATTCTATTCTCTCCAGAACAGGAGTGGAGGACTTCAGTTATTGGAATACATGTAGTTTATTTCTGTAGTTAGCAGGGTTAGACACCCCTCTGGAAAATAAGAGCAGCGTAACAACTATTGCTAATCCCCAAAACCAGTTACCATTGCAACAGCAACAACTAAAACTTAAAAGTTGCGGTCGCAACCGCAATTCGGAACAGCAACTATTAAATAACAAAACTGCTTTGAAAATATTGAGCGTGTACATCTCACGCAGAAACATTATTGAATAATAAATCAAAGGAGAATTTTTGGCTCAAAGAGGGGCTGCCGTAAGTCACATTATTTTCAAACGTTTAACAGCTTACTGAGCTTAAATCCTATTTTCATTCACGTTGCACATTACATGTTCCTATATTTTACTTTCGGTAGGGCAGAATTGCTAATTACTTCATTAGGAAACATTAAAATTCGGTTCTTAGTTGTTCAAGACAATTTAAATGGCCTGGTTTACCATTGATTCCCTATCAGAAATGTAACTAATTCGAAGAGGCTGTCTGAGAGACGAGCACGTTTGAGTCTCAATAATTTTTTACCTAATGAAGGAAGCCGTTCAACTCAAGCACCTAAGGAACGGAAGTATTGAACTCTGTTTAAGTACAAAATAAAGTTACTGTTGGGAAACATGGCAGGATGAATAGCTAGATACTTGGACCGATAAATGACAGGCTATTTCAACCACTCCCCTATTTCATTTGAAGTACCTTTTTTCTTGTTTGTGCTCTCATCATTTTCGGATAGAGAGCAGAGGAAATCCTCATCTGTCTCAGTTTCCGTGCTGTTGGTCCCGGAAGACATGGCAGCGATACATTCGATTTTAAGGCAAGTTTTTTCGTAACGTAATTGAATTTTTCCTAATTGTTCATCCAATTAAGCTTAAAATACGGGTGGATTGCAGCTGCTTGCAAACGATGATCGTCAATCTTTTCCTTCGCTAAGTCTTTTCCTGATTCCATTGTCAATGGCATCGTCAAGCGGGCCACACACTGATGATTCTTTCTTTCTCACCTCCTGCAATAAGTTCAGGCAAAGTGTAATAGTTGGAATGAGATTTCTCATGAATGCCTTTTCTCTCCCTGCAATATATTTAGAGCCTAGCAAGAGAGCTCGTTACTATTTCATATTCTTTGAAAAAAGGAATTTCTATTTGTGTGAAGCTTGGGAATTCCAATTTCGTGCAAATCATCTTTAGAGTACTTTCTTTTTTGTCTAGCATTTTATTCAAATGGCATACAGCTTCATAAAAAGAGTTCCGTCTCGTAGCTCTTAAGACATTAATCGTTGACCGCTCAGCCCGTCTCTAATGATATCTGTGGCTGCTTGAGGACTTTAAGATTGTTTATTCCACAGCGCTTGTGCTTCACTAAATACCGAACTCGAAATCTTATTGTAATCTTGATTTCCAATTGTTCATAATTGTTGCAACGTCTGTTGTTTCAATGAGGTTCAAAGTATGGGTGGAGCAACGAATGTGCCGTGGCAAGGCAAAGCACTCTCCGTCCAGCTCTGAAAATTGACGACCTCAAATGCAAACAGACAAAAATTATTTATCGTTGAAAAAACTATTAACCCTTGAAATAATATAATCCTATAAAAGTTTCCATACTTCGGGGATATTATGCCCTCAAATACACACATTATGATCATCAAATAAGTGAATGATATTAAAAGGTACAGTAAAAAGTAAGTTCACGCATCGTCATCTATATATCATAAATGTTAGGTACTCATTTATGACTATTGAGCATTTTAATTTTCAGTTATCAGTCTATACCTTGATCAAGAAATGTTACATCTTCAATCACTGCAGCGTCAGCACTTTCTTGAATGTCACTATCGCAGTCACTTTCGCTTGGTGAGGCCTTACAAGAAGTGGACTGCAACTGACTACATTCTTGTTCTGGCACGCCAAATGATCTGAATGAGATTGACAGTAACCTTTAAAGAAAAAGTATGTTTTCTGAAATTCGATGACATTATTTTTACACCATGCTTTATGTATATGGATTGTAGTATCACTGATTTATTACTATATTTTTGACATTTCAGATGGACAGATTATATTTCATTTACTAGCCCTAATTATGTCCCTCATGAAAGCTATAAGGAAGTTACTGGAAGTTATTGCCATTGTCTGTTGTAGTCGCACACGTTTTGTCTTGTATTCCAAACTATATATGGATGTCTTCGAGGGCTCCGGCAAAAGTTATGACTGTATGCTTTCTTTTAAGACGACGACGAGCTGAAACTCCATTTTTTGGGGGAGAGTCTTGGGGTTGATCCAGTGAACAGTTTCGCCAAGGTACTACCTGTACATTGACCGTGTATAATTGGCACTGTTTCTTGTGCTTCATATTTAATATCGAATATTTTATTAAATTTTTACTGGTCGTTACCCGCAACTTATAGAATAATTTCAAATAATTTATCTTCAAAAATGCTACATAGCCTTTTTGCGTGAATCATATTGTATCAAGAGGCTTTTGGAATATATCATATGTTTTACTTAAACTTTCTTTAGTTTGGAAACAATTAGGCAGTTTCCTACTTCATTTTTATTTGTTCAATTGAACTCACTTTTTACAGCAAGACCAGACATCCGCCATAGTTGCAAGAGGCAGTGCTCCTTTCAGCCTGTCTGTGAATGATGTAACCTCACAGTCAAATATGTCCTGACTCTTTCTAGAGAGAGAATGTCAACTTGTAGAGAACTTTTTGTCTGATGAGTATTCTATAATATCGATAAAAGAACAACTCTCAATGCTTCTGAGTGACAAGACATTTTCGATGAAGAATTTTACAATATTGTTTTATCGAATGTTATTGCAGCCATCCAGGCCAATATATCTATTCATAACCAATGCTTGCGGCACCTTCAACTGCGTGTATTATTTTCTGGGAGGACTCACCTCACCTTCATCATCAGCATCATAATCAATTTCATCAGACAAATCTTTTTTCCCGCTTAAATGATCTGATTATCTCTTTTTTCAAGCACACGTTGAACTCGTCAACACGTGGGAAATAAATTCAGGCCTAAAACCGATTCAGGAAAAAGAACTAAAGATAAAATTTGGCCTATTTACCTTTAAACATTTAATGGCTGTTTCATTTCCCTTCTACTAATTTTATTAACGTAAGCATTAAATCAATATGGGTCAATAGATCGTAACCGCCGTGTTGTTTTTACGTTGTACATGATATAAATACGAATTTTAATAACCTCTGAATGAATGCTCGCGATATGTTTTCGCAGACAGTTCAGAGGCTTTTTTGTATCTTGTAGCATTCCGTCATCGGCAAACACTAAGCCCTTTTGAATGTCATACTACCACTATCCTCGCAAGTGCTGAGGTACTCGAAAAAATCATTCAAGTGAGGTCAGGAATTTTCTGGTGATTCACATTTCGTTTTTTTAATCTCAGTTGTTCCACTTGTAGAATCACTGACTACAGAAATTTTTTCTGTTGCATCACTTGTGCTAGAGTGACCAGCCGTTACAATCGTATTCCGAGTATTAAATATACATTTAGTCTCAGTCACAAATCGATCCATCTAACTCTTAGCAAATGAAACTTTTTTATAGACCTGTGAAAAAATCCTGGAAATTGTACAGGCTTAAAGTAGTATTTTTACTGAGTAAATATTTCACTGGAGCTCGAAAGCATTTATGTTCACTTCGCACTCAGCACCTGTACACAACGCATGTACAGTACCTAAAGGAAAATGACTGGACTGACACTGACAGACCGGCAGCCTAAGGACTGCAGCTGCGCATTAACTCTACGATGCGGTGGTATACGCATGTTTCAGCTATTTTTTCAGCTTACAATTTTCGAAGTTGCTGATGTGTCTTACAGTGAAATTTGTTCGAAATAGTTGCACCGCAATAAAATGCACAATTCTTCAAAAATAATAATTGTGACGTAACCGCAACTGCAATTAAAAAACTCGCCATCGCATTTGCAGCCACATTCGAGAGCGGTCAAACCGCCCAACACTACTCGTTAGAACATTATTTTGACGACTAGAGATTTCTTCAATTCTTAGGAATTTATCTGCATTTGCCGAATCTTCTAAAGATTTATTTAAATTGAAAAAGAGAAAAATACATTCGACGTTTGTACGTACCTTCAGTATTTGAAAATGCTAAATATCTGTTACAGGTGTTACATAAAGCGGCGTAAGACAAAATCCACTGCTAAAGAGTGGATGTGATATCTGATTGTAACATGAAAGGGATTAGCGACGTTGTGTGAGTGGCTCTGTTCTGTAAATGAAGGAGTGTAACGGAGGACAGTAGCTTAGTGTACAAAAATGAACATCGCACACTCACCAAATCTGAGTGCTGAGGTACCTAATTGAAATCAATTTACTCAAGCTCCTAAAAAGACTAGGAGACCAGCATGCATGCACCTTTTGTTTGTTGAGTACCAAGAAACAGTTCTCCCTTCTCGCCCAAACGCTTAAATAGAGAAATAAAAGCACTAGTCCCGGCCCACTGGAATAAAGTCAATTGTAATTCACGGGATCAGCGGCGTCTCGGGAGGGACGCTTTTACGGGTGTCTTCCATCACTAGCAGCCGAATGCCCTGTGTTTTGCTGCTGTCTGAGTGATGAGCCAAAAAGCTGTTGTATAAAACGGTTCCAATTTCTTCATCTTATCTTTATCTTCGGAGCTGTGAACCTTCAACCAGCCCTCACCCTGTTGATCGGCATGGCTGACTGATTGACAGTTCAGAGGCCTCATCCGGATTCTTTCTCGATACAGGTTGATGCACAGCTCAAAAGCTGGGAAAATTAAGATCGATCCGACGATAATAATTGTAAAATTAAAAACAAGATCAGAGCTACGAAACATTGCATCAATAACACAATTACTGGGAAAAACACGATAGGGAGAAGCATCAGTTAAAACGTTTACATCAAGTACTCCCAAAGCGTGCTGGTATCCCAGAATGAAACAACGTTTGGAGTTTTAATTTAAGTATAGCTGAATATATGGTATACGTTGGCTTTAAAGTATCTTATATCTGAAAATATATTGTTTTCATTGCTTTTATATTTGCAATGTGAAGTGAATTTTAAGTAAGGAAAGACATAAATATGCTCAAAGTTCCAGTCGATTGACCTACGACTTATAATGTTTCGGACAGTTTAAATTGTTTTTAGATCTCAAATACTGAAATACCGCTTAATCTTGTCGTTAACTTCTCCTTTCTGTACACTAGGGGGAGTAATTTCACATAATCTTAACTCTACTGTTGTGAAATGGTGGAAGTTGCGTATCAAACCTGCTTACGCCTGTAGTAGTGAGCTGCTCTCCTAAATGTACGAGTGCCCTACTTTTGAAGTGGACAATGAGTGTTACGAAAAAAACATAACGAATAAAATGATCATTGAATTTTTTATGTTATTGAACTGAAACAAATGAACTGCAGAAATTAGCTACATAATGATGGATTGTGATTTCCCTTTGCTGCATGATTAAGGAAGATAAAATTACATCACTAATAGCAATCGCCACTAGGTGACAAAACTAAGCAAATAATTAGATCACGGACTCAGTGATTCAAGTTTTCTAGTACATCTCAATTTAAAGTGGCACTCAGGTAAAATTCTTAGAAATATAGTAGATCGCAGATTTCAGTACGAAGCTGAATGTCATCCCTTTGATACAACCATCCCTCAGACCCCTCATCTTCGCCCGTTCACATAAGTCGCTGTTGCAATCGACTGCATCCACTCTCAGACTTAGGTCACTAAATTCGTGTATTTCTTCCAATGCTTCACTCTGTGGTGCATTCAAGGATTAATACAAGCTATCCAACGTGAGGCCTATTTTTTACACTGAATTCAAAAATCATGACAATGTTAATAGATCTGATATGTCTGCGTAAGAAAAAATTTACTCGCGAGAAATTTACGACAAGCAAGTTTTCTGCTAAATTTAGATTATTATTGATGAGCAAACTCATACTCATGCATACATGAGAAGTTTCCTCCGAGGACATCATTTTACATTGGTGAGGAAGGAGCAGAACATGAGACAAGTATAGGCCATTGCTTCAACTTTGATATCAGATACACGTAGGACTACGAAAAAATTTAGTTTAGTGTGATGTGATCATAGCCTGCAGATGAGATAAGAATCATAAAAAATAAATTATTATATAATCATGAATTCCAAGCTTACGTCTATTCCAAAATGAAGGCAGACCACTATATGAAGATAAGTTCATTTCTTAAAAATTACAAGATAAAACAAAGTGCAAATGTTTTGATGAGCTGTAATTACTTTTTACATGATCTAAAATTACTGTAAGCTTGCTGTTTGATAGCGCACGGCGGAAAGAGGGAATATAATAAAAAAAACGTTTATTCGAGAATAGATTTTGTCATAGTTAGCCCCCAAAACACTTACATTGATTTTTGCAGGTTAGCACAAGGATTCTGACGCAATTCTAATTCATTCAGCATTACAATAGTAACACTGAATTCAGTATTACGATACTGTACTATATGCTACCGCTGCCCAAGTATTACATTGAGAATTACAATAGTAACACTGAATTCAGTGTTACGATACTGTACTATTTGCTACCGCACTCCAAGTATTACATGCAGGATCACAATAGTACCACTAAATTCAGTATTACGATACTGTACTATCTGCTACCGCTGCCCAAGCCATTTCGCTCGCTCTGACGTGCAACAATTCGATGAGGCCTCCGGCCGGCAGCCTCAGCATTGTTCCAGATTTCGAGAGTAATTCGCCTTTCATAATTGACCACTTCTAATCGAGAGGACTAATTCTATCCCTCTCCATTTTCTTTCAAAATATTCAAATTTTCAATACAGAATGACCTGCTTTTCGGCTGTCCCCAACCAGTAGTTCTTTTTCTGCCCTTGGAGCCATGCATTTTTTTCTCAATGCCTATTCAATCTGTGAATTATAATCCGTCGTCTGTTTATACTCTCTATTTAATTTATAGAAAATCTCACTGTTAGTTCACCCGTGCTCACAACGATACATCCTCCAAGCACAAAGAAACACTTCATACAAACAATGTTTCCTTAAAGAAAATGGCCACGCATCGCCTTTTGTCAGTTCATAAAAACATTTGAAAGCAAATATACACCAACGGCAAATTGAAGGCTGAATTTCCTTTCGGTCACCATGCGCTTGTAGATCTCAAATGAACCGTCGTTTAATCCTGTTCTATCATGATCTATCTAACATTTATCGTGAACCCTCTCTAAAAAATGCATACTTCGCAGAGAGAGTAGACCTTGCATCGAATTCAAATTATCTACTTGCATCCTTCCTTGTTAGGCTGCTCAACGATCTGAATAGATTTAACTCCCACAATTTTACATGAGTCATTTGCATATGCAATCACATGCTAATTAATTTTAAAGCTTTGAATAAATTTTGAAAATCATCTTTTTCCACCCTACATGGATTGACCTCGCTGTGACTTGAATGATAGTTTTCTTATTTTCCCTGTAGTACAGAGGTACAGAGTGAGGAATGAAACTCAAAACTTTTGGAATTTCCTCGTCGTTTTCACCAAACGCAAGCAATTAAACTTGCTGTTTTGTGGTAATTTTCCTAAATAATTACCCCGCATTCTGAGAAGTAGACAAAAACATATCAACCTATTTTATTATACGTATTCAGTAATTGAGAAATCTGTTCGTCAGACAAGCTTACATCATAAAGACAAGCTTTGATGGTATTAGTAGCATCTGCTGACTAAAATATCTCTGACACACTTTATATTGGTCATATTTATCCTATTTTTCTATAGGAGTAAGTATTATATTAGGTAATGAACGTAGAATAACACTTCGTCAAACATTGTGTTCAACCAATGCATGTGAACCTATTTTTAGAAAAGTAAAGGCGCTCGTGCATATCCTGTGGCAACGTCTAGCTTGGACCAAGTTGGCGCTTCAGCTAGAATTGAATAGGCTGTTAAGAGCATCTACTGCGACGTACAGCATGTTCACGTTGTAGGACGTAGAAGGAATTGCAGAAGCCCTCCGTTCCTCCAAATGAACCTATTCTCTTCTGAGAAATGACCTTAGGGCGCAGGTATGAGTGTTCTGCCGAGCATGAATATGAATGATGACGCATAGTTCAAATCGGAGACTACAGAATGTGATTGACGTCTTAACTGAAATGAACAAAACGAGTAAATTTGATGATATGTCAATTTTTTCCTCGGGATGGTCTGATGTAGCTGTGGAAATTAATCTGAAATATTAATGCTGCACAACTGAATATCAAACACATAATCGTCCATGAGATAAGCATCTGGTGATATTCGTCAAGCATGAGGGAAAGTGTTTGGAAAAATCAGCTATTATGGTGCTGAAAATAGTCACAACTATGGCGTTATGAACACCAGAGGATTTAAACTTGTAGTTAAAAACCTTTTCCATTGGAACAGTATTATCAGAGTTATTAAATACATTTCCACCACTCCAATTGTAAAAATATTCTTACTGTCGCAGCTCCACGCAGCCCAATTTTTAATGGAGGCCCGCTATCTCTAAACGAAATTACTTACGCAGCGTTCACCAGAGACCTCTCGGCCTCGAAAAACTGGCACAACAGCGAATAAAAGCCCCTGAAACAGCTCGAGTTCGAGCTTAGTCACGATTATTTAGCGTGAAATTTCAACAAAAAGCAATGTAAAAGTTGGCAAACTTTCTAATATTTGGAAAACAAAACTACGTTGGTTTTACCGGTAGTTCGGCGAAGAAAAAAATAGGAAATTTCACACCAATCATAAATTGCGGCCTTTGTTGCGAAAGGAATTTCACAGTTGAAGTAAAAATTATCTCGTGTTCATGGCAACATTCCCAATGACCTCGACGGGTACGGAGAACATCAATGGAAATTTTTCTTATTTAGAGTTTTGTTGAAGCAGAAGTTCTTCCCCATCGCATGATGTTTCCCCTCGCGTCGTAATTGCTCACTCCTACTGACTTTGTTTTTTCTGAATTTATTCGAATCAGTTAGCTTATTCTTAAGTTATTTATTATTTTTCAACTACTGAGAGTACTTAGGTTCATTTTTAACTTCAGGAGAAGCAATCGCGCGACCACTTTGCCAGGGAAACTGGTCTTCGCGGATCTGGATGCATCAAAGATTTGTCATTAATAAACCACGATATGTACTTTTTTATCCATGCCTCCCACAAAATTATTCCAAAAGCTATAAAAAAAATTCTCCAACCGCCGTAGGTAAAAGAAAAATTGGAAAAATCAGGTTTTAGTGAGCTATCGTTCATCTGACACATGAAAATCGCTATTAACTCTAACACCTTGGAATGGAGCAATGTTTTCATGTGTAAAAAAAAACTTTTAGCCTGCGAGGGGTTTTAAGGCCCATGTTACGCGACGTTATTTGCGTCCCAACAACCATACACGTTGTACGCTAAGAACTCAAAAGAGTACCGGAGTATATACTTGTACTACAATTATTCTACAGTACTTCCTGCAGGTAACTGTAACTTCATATATACAGCACAACGGCATTCGTCTGATAATAGATTTAAATACCTTTGAAAGTGGGATGCTAACGTAACAGTAACTTAATATTTTCATAACCATCAATAATAGTCCTTTACAGTATTTGCAAAATTATGATGTTGAGGCGTTGTCATTTCCAATTACAGTGTAAAAAATCTATTAAAATGAGCATGAAGTAAGGTTATTCGTTAGATAGGATGTTCATTACTCTGTAAAGTCATATGTGCCTCTGATTGAATATGTACTTACATATTTATGTGTCTGTGTGTACCGAGTAAGTACATATGAGAAGTTCTAATCCGAATCACTCATTCAGTAACTCATTCAGTTCAGTTTTTACGAGGACTGGTTAGTGTAAGACGTGAAAAATTTAATGGACTACGTATCTATTCCTGAAATAATGAGGTTATAATACTGTTCGACATAAACCAAGTGCAATGTAGACTTACTTGCTTTCATATCCACTGTACAATTCAGCACTAAAATACCTATTTTTCATTCCACGTATACAGCAAATAACATTCAACTTTCTGGTTTCATTTCAAGATCTCCCACTCAAACATAGCTTTCAATTTTATCATATACAAAGATATATTCAACGAATTTGAATAAAAATTTAATGCTTCGACGATTATAAACACACCACGCTGGAGAGATCAGTCGTTAAATTAAAATGCCTGTTGAAGTTGCAAAATCATTTGCCCGCCAAACTCGGGTATTGTATTGCTTTTAACTGAAAACCCAATTTTTAGCGATTCGTTGTTGTAACTTATGTCGGAATGAACGACCTATTCTTTCTTTATAAACTGACGAATTGTCGACTTCTGCTTTCATACGTGTGATCTTTCCCTAATTGTTACTTTCAACAACGCCAGTTTTACAATACAAGGGTTGAACTCTCACGGCAGCGCTGTTGTATGAATTGCAAGAATTAGTAGAAAAAAAATTAGAAATTTTTTGAACTGCAACTTATATTCAAACAATATGGGGGTTGTTTTGTTCAATTTGTAGCATGTTGAATTTTCAGTTCTCATTTGATCGTTGTTCTTCCAACTGTAAATTTCGATTTTACGATGCGTGTACATAAACTTATTAAATTACCATGATTGGTAAATTGCAAGTTTGATGATTATCACTACTTCGCTCTAAGCTATCAGTGAGCAGATCAAAAACGATCATAATACATGATAGAACATTTAACTTTGTCGTAGTCGTCTTATTGTTTGAAAACCCGGTTCGGAACATGTGTTGACGACCAGCTACTTCTGAACAAACGAGGATTTTATTTTTTCTCGATCACTTCTGACTTTCAATTCTAAACAATACTACAGTATAATTTTTAGCTTTGGTTATCATCAAACGACGCGACGCCATCGACCGGCAAACTGAGAATCACAGTTGAGAGTTCAACACCATTTGCATAAATTTTATAATATTCTATTCATCATTATTGCAACCCGAATGTCAGTATGTATTGTACATGAGTTATTTCATAATAAAAAGATCTTTTAATTCCTCGTTCTTTCTTTTTTGAGCTGCATTCCTATTTTTTCTTTTGCTTGCCTGTGCAGGGCAATGTTGCCAACAGGATCAAAAAAATTATAACTTGACTTAGAAGAGTTATCCAAAATTAATATTAACACGCCTACGTATTGAGAAACCGGTCTACTAATTAACCACTGTTGCGTAATAGTTCACCCGTGCGCCAGCACTCATTTTATTTACGTTTATAGGAAACCCTCAGATTCAAACAGGTGAAATAACTGAATACCATCTATTCGAGTATAGAGTGAGAGAAAAATGATGATATCACGTCTAATTTCTACGTACGAAACTGTTGCTGAATTCAAATTGTGTGCCCTTTATGGAACGGCTTCGGTATAAGCACTCATACGTAGGAAACGTGTTAAAAAACATTAATCAATACGAAATGATGTGTGATAAATCACCGGATAATGATTTATTCAGGAACTATATTGACTTATCGGTAACGCAGAAATGCCCTTATTGTACAAATTATCATTTAGCAAAGTTAACATTGAAAGAACTATCAAATGGGACTCATTAATGTTTAATTATAACGCAGCGATTTCGAAATGATATTTAAAAAAACATTCTGCCAGGGTCTGAGTTTTTCCTATGCGAAAAATCTTGCCCTCGACATCTGCCGTTTGACCTTAAGTTTGTCTTTTACTTTTTCTAAATCTAAATTCATTATCATTTCTGAAACCTAAAATGTCGCTGTATCAAAAAAATTTCAAGTGGAGGATACAAGTTATTTGGAATCTAAAATTATCACTGATGTAATTGTGGAAATAAATAATAATGACACAGTCCTTCATAATGTGAGTAATTCGGTGGCGTAATTTCAATGGGAACTAAGTAAGTCTATAGGTACATGCATTGCTGAAAATTTCCATGTTGCCACTTAGTGGTCATAAGAACGAGTACGAATTTCTTGCCAACTAGAGGCCCAGTCCTTTCTGAATACACTCTACGACTCAATATCCCTTCTCAGAACTGATTAGCATAAGAAGCAATTCAATTACTTGGACGCGGGCTTCTATGATACAGATCTCTACTGGAAATGCGTAAATATCAATCAACTTTTTAAATGCCGGCACGACGCACATCGAATGATAACCGCAATAGTTAAAAACCACAGTAGTAAATAGAAAATTATCATTTATTTTTTACTCATTTTCATACCATCTAAGTTCTTTAGGTAATTTTTATCATAAGAAGTCTCACGAAAAAAATACAATGAAAGTATGACAAGTAGTTTTATTGCATGATAGTACGAACTGTCATTCAGCTTCTGAAGAACTAGGGAATAACGAGACTGCATTTGATAATAGTATTAGTGAAGTCGGAACTGTACGGATGCAGATGATTTCAAAGTTTTTATTTGAAAAACAATGGTCTTTCGTACGTGCAAAACATGGGGAAAGGCTATAATCACTTATCAGAATAAATAATTGAAGAAGTGTCGATAAAAATGCTATAAATACGGTCTAAAAAGCATTGCACAATAAGTTAACATAAGACCTATCTGTTTTCGACGATTGATATTAATTGATAAAATCAACTAACTGGACAGGCTAGTGTACCAGAAACACGTTAAAAGTGTCGCTTCGAATTCTATTCTCTGTCACTTTAAAAGAAATAAGCAAAACAATCTTTGTGTCCAATCATTCCAGGCGATGAGAAATGCGTGCTCTCAACGAACTAAGAGAGTTGGCAAGTGACTTCAACGTAATTCAATCATTAATTTCACTAACAAAACTCTTTTGCTCACAAGACACGCTGCGGTTTATGAGCAATTCATTACTCAATTTTACGTCTAAGAAGAACAATAACTGCTCCCGTGGGTTACGAAAAAATCAAATGCAAGGGCCAAAAAGAGCAAAAGAAGCAAAATAGGCTTGTGAACAGGGATGGTCAAGTTTTACTACACAACAACGATCTTCTCTGGTAGCCGTCTCAAAACTGCATAGCCTGAATTATCCTCACCACTTGTCGGAGCTCATGGGGCTTCTAGCTCGAACAGACCTGGTTTCCAACCCTCAAAAATGTTAAATGGCGTAAATTTGGATTTTTCTTCGTACGCAATGCTGCTGCAGCTGCTCCTGGAAGCGCTTTTTAAACAGTTAAACAGCGCGAACCACAGGGCTAATTTTGATGTTTTTCATAAATATTCGTGTCAACAAAATAAAAAATTTTGTTAGGTTTATTTTTCGAATTTCTTCAAGCGTAATTTAAAGCAAAAAATTCAGAGGAACTAATCGATAATGACGATTATCATTGCATTTCTAAGAGTTACTCTGAGTATCAATTTGTTCTCATGGTCTTATGTGCGTTTGCTGCTTCACCATAAATTCGATTTCATTAAAAAAATTAGGAAACAGGAAAGAGTTATGGCTAGCAAAAAATATACCTCTAGCTTTTAACCTTATACAAAAGGCTTAACACAAGATTATATATTCCCCAGGGTCAAAATGAGAAGACCTTTCCTCCACCAGAAGAACTCTCAAATTTTCCGATCAAGCTGAAGATTGGCCTTCTTGCTTCATCAATTTGGAAAGGTGAGATTTTCCGCGTGCAGAAACTTGTCTCCCATCTTTTGTCCGCGAGTAAAAGCTTGGATCATATTTGTTTGCACAGGATTTTTCTTTGTCGTGAAAGTAGGCCGCATCGTCCACACTCACCTGACATTGCTCTCCCTGTTCATGCTTATCTAAGCAGTTTGAACCTTTCATACGCTATAGAACGTTTCAATAAAATTAAGAAGTATTCAAATCTTTTGGATTTTGTATCCCAGAAAAGGATGGGATTTTTTTTAACAATAGCAACGAAAATTCAAGAGAACGTTAAAGATGAGCCCCCCATCAACGTGTTGTTTGTTTGGAATTACTAAATTAGTCATGTAATATTGAAAAAGTTTCATTCCAATCCCTTCGAAGTGCGGCATTTTTGCGTAACAACCTGATGACTGAGTGAATTTAAAGCAAATTCGAACAAGAAAATCTAATCAACATGTTTAATCAACTTTTTAAGCAGAATTGAAAAAATGTTACCTCACTTGCTATATGACTTTCTGAATTGAAATATAACAAAAATCATTTAATTATAGATTTCGCAACGTTTTCAGCTTATTAAATTATAAATCTAGCATCATTTATACGTTAAATTGAATTTTTCTATGCGTAGAAATACAACAGTTTCTTCGGAAGTCGTTATACATATATCGACATATATACAGCAGTCGATATTCGGTCGAGCGTATGAAACGCTATTTTCAAACACGCATCTTCCGAATTCAATGAATGCAACAGTCCATTCCAGGAGCAAGTATGTTTGTTCTTAGAACAAAACCTATGCTCTCATTTTATCAGCATACCTTCATTTCGTCTCGAGGAAGGAACGAAGAAAACTCGCATCGTACGTTTTCATTGACTTTACAACCAAAAGATGCAGCGATATGTGAGTTCAAGGTAGAAGAAGTTGAAGTCGAGCATATCGACGGATGTTCGGTCGACTCAGTTATCCGCAAAGGATTTCAACACACCTAACTAATCATTTGAAAATAAATTACAATGCGACGCAATTTTCGTTCGACATACTCATACATATATTCAAAGTTATAGGGTAGAAAAAGTGCGTGATGTGAAGGCGCATGCTATTGTTGTCGACACAAAGTGTCAGTAACAGGTAATTGCAGCCGCAAGCCAGACGCACGCTTGTTAAAAGAACATGCTTAGCTCCGCACAGTGATTATAGGTACTGAAAGCTCACCAAAATTGGAAGGAAAATCTTTTTAAATTTTCATGTCTTGCTACATATCGCAGTTGGAACGTTACTCAGGGATGCATACGTTCAAACGGTTTTTTCCGAAATTTAAAACGCAAGTGCGAATTAGAAGGTCTTGAAATATTTTGAGTGAGTAAATGGACAGAATTAAACATTTGATATCAGCATTAACGAAGTAGAACTGATACACAAATTTCACGGTTTTGAGTGTGACAAAGAGTTAGTAAGCTGGTACGAATGTGTATCTAATCTTCAAGGAAAAAGTGACTGCTATATTTTACGGGCCTACTATGTTACTATGGGTTATCTAATTAAAACTTCATTGTGTTTAAAGTTTTAAATTGTGTACTGCAAATATATCAGCATGCAGCACATTTGATCAAATCACACATTTGACTATCCATAACCTTAAAAAAGGGGAAGAAATATTTTTAACGAATTAGATCAATGCCTAACTTGGGTGCCTCACAATCCAACTCTGGGGCTTGTGCCGCCTCTGTAGTCGTGCAGTAGGTCCCCGAACATGCCTCTATACATGAGCCGCTGTACATCAACATCGCAAAAAAATCTCGCGTGGCAACCATATACATACATGGCTCCAGCCATCGCTGCACATCCACATGAATTGCGCGGTTACTTTCAGTAAGCAATCCTGAGCATCGTATCCAAGATTTCCATATCCTGCTTCAGGTAGCCTAACGTCGTACACTGCACTCGTTTGTATTCTCGGTTCCATCCTGGTGAGTCTGTTTTCCGTTCCATTTATGCATGTCAAATCAGATTTAACAGAAAAATTTTCCGAATATGAGTACAATTTGTCTAGAATATTCGATACGCCTTGTGAATAGAGCTGTCAGCTTCTGTAACATTGGTCGCGCGGGAGGAGCAGTATTCAGTGAATCTACACATCTATGTATACACTGGGCGAGAGCAATCTTCTGACATTCAAGTCGATACTTGAATTTGAGCAAATGTGCTCAATTGGTAAAAGGAAATTTTCATCAAAAGTATTATAACAGCTAAAATGATTTTCTAAGGGGTCTCGTGAAAATAAATGTTGCCAGACGTTTGCATTCTGCAGTCTATACGAGTATTCTTTGTTTCTTCGCTGTTCTCGGTGATCAAATGAAATTGAAAGATTCTAACGATTGACAATAAATGGAAGGTCTAACACAATCGAAACGGTTATTACAGTTTTAATAAGGAACCTGACACAACACACATGAAAAATAATACTGGCAAATTTTCATGGATACATCCAGACATTAATCGTGACAGAGCTCAGAAAATAAGAATCGTGCTTGGGCTGTAGCTGAGTATTTGAACGAGTGAATGCGCTGAAAGCCAACGACGATTATCCTTCCTGGACGGCCACCCTGTCACTTAGGCCCTAGTTGACGGCACCATCGACACGCGTCTTTCTCTTTTTCAGCAGATCCGACCTCACAGCATCGCTCGCACGGTTCCTGAAGAGTACGGTTTTCATTATTTCAACACGCATAAAAATGTTTTGGGAGAAAAGGATAAACTGCCTACAAGAAGTCGTAGTATATTTTCTTGATTTGTTATATTTGTTCCTTACTAACTTGCGGAGAATAAATCATTTATCAATTCTGATTCAAATTACCATGTTATCAAATAGTATTCACTTGCCTAAAATTCTTAAACAATGATCGGATTTACAGTTAGAAAAGAAACATAAATGAGAAAAGTGTGTAACTTCTAACACGTGCGTAGAAAATGTATTTCCAATTCTTAGTGAGATCTAATTTTTTTCATGAAAGTGGTCATGTTTCGGTAACTGCCATTGTTCTTCTACATGATTCAATTCCCATCATTATTATCAGCCCTCAAGACTTACTTTACAGTGTGCACCGAGCGTTCATAGTAGGATCCACATTTAAAGGAAAAATTACTCACCCCTTTTTTTATTTTAATAGGGCAAACATGATGTCAAAAGCAAGTGTCAACATCTATTTAAAAAATACCCTTGGCGTATTTACATATTTTGAGTCCGCCTCTTAAGGAATTAAATAGTTAGAATCGGGAAAAGTCCCGGGTCCAGATTCTCAAGTATGTAACTTCAAAACCCGTTCAGTCCTCGTTATCGCACCACATGACGCCTGGTTGTATCATCACGTTTTAGTCAGTCAGTAGCCAGCTCTCGCTTAATCTGTTGACGACTTGACATCTGTTTATCTGCAATTGACTAATGATAGAGTGCACTTCCGACATCTAGGCTTCAAACCAAAGTGAGATGTCTGCTTTGAAAAGTAGACACGTTGAGGTATATATCAATGATTTTGAAGACTGCCAAAATGTTCCTTGTGTTCTTATAGAATTTTTGAATTATTGAAATTTGGAAGAGGGTGGCACGTCTGCTTCAGCGTAGAACAGATTATCGTGACTGTATAGTCCTTTCGGAAATGGAAGAAAAATTAGGATAACACATACCTTGTAATATTTAACTGTTTTTAAGGATCTATGATCGAATTCCTAGGAATAACAATAATTTTGATGTAGTAACTAAAGGCTAATACTTATTCTCTTTCACTCGACAGATTATTCACGTTAAAACAGTCGATATTCTTCCACTCAATTCGTGAAAATCCAGTTTCAGTACAAGCCTGATTTCAGAGGATGGCTGCAGTGATATAGAATCTGATATCTTAGATGACAGATAATTCCGTGTGTCTCATGCTCCTATTTTTCTTCAGTGATGTGACGAATGAGAATGTGAATGAAACTGACACAGAGCCCTTCAGTTCAAAAGAAAACGACATCACAGTACGAACTCAAAATAACAAACGAATGAGAAGAATGAAAATAAATCTCATTTATTGGACTTATCAGCCAGACAGGCTTCCGGCCACGTTTGTTTCTCCATTTGTTACTCCTAAAGAAGAAGATAGTCTGGCGCTGCTCCCTCCGCAAAACTTCAGACGATTTATCTCTAACAAAACACTTGGCAAAATGTAAAAGCAGTCAAAAATCTATCTGCTTTTACAACAAATTCATACATACTTCTTCTGCCAAGCAGAGATGAATTAGATCAATGGAAAGGAACATCACTTCAAATGCCTGTGACAAAAATTATAATTACCTGATTCATTATTCGCAGTACTGTTCAACTCAAAAGATTTACAAGGCCATGGCATATAAAATATGAAAAAACATAAAGTTGGTATTGCACTTTGTTAATAATGGATTAATTGATAACAATGGCATAATTATAGACGGGAGGCTTTAACCATTTGAGACATTAGTTTCAGAAAATACCTATACGAAATATAAATACGAAAAAATGCTCCACTTCAAATGAGCATTATGGATAAAATAGCGTAGCTTCAAAAGGTCTCATAAGAAATGGTATGAGATATTTATTTCGCCCCATGACGTAGGCATAGAGTGCGATTTCTTTCTGCACACCGTTAAAAATTTGACAGCTCCCAACCCACAGTTCCCTGATCTATAGCCGAATTCAAATTCAGTTTTGCATTCGGCAGAAAGCGTTCATGATGAAAATAATTTCAAACGATACTGTGCATTGATCAAGGATTTATTCTGCATTGATCAGAGATTTATTCTGCTCTTGCCTAAAGAATAATTTAGGTATGAGGTCACTATTTCAAAGAGAACACTATATGGATTATCATTCAGAAGCGAAAATAATTTATTTTGTCTCCAGCTGTGAATCTTTTGAAGACTACGACGGTAAAAAACACTTCTATCACAGCAGTGATATAGTTTAGAGATTGATCTGTAGGCTTGGCATCATCTTTTGCAACCTATTCGCCAGTGAAGGAATGCAAAATTCTAATTTAAAAGTTAAAGCCGGGGACGAAGTGCTAATTCCCAGCATCGTACGTGTTAAAGGTTCGGTAGGTGTGAACAAGGAGGAATCGCGGCGACGTGCAATTTGGTCGCACGTTAGCGGCCTGAGCGTCTGGCAGGTTGGCCTGGACCAAAAATAGACTTCGTACCAGCAAATTGTCTTCGCCCCGGACGACCGTCTGGTCGGAGACGTTCCCCCGCACGAGCCACACTGTGACTG